>VWYK01005401.1:0-11740 GCA_013399775.1 Semnornis frantzii
GAGTCACTATCCCTGAAGGCATTAAAAAATGAGTCAGTGTGGCGCTTCTGGGCATAGTCATGGGTGTGTTGGGTGACTGAATTTTGCCTTGACCTCCAAAGCTCACAAACTGCATTGCGATAAACGTTCATAATCTTACTCCACCAAAGTTCCTTTCCCAAGTGTCTTTTTCAAGAGCGCCTTATTAAAAAACAAAACCAAAACAAAACAAACAGAAAAAAATGCTGAAACAAACAAAAAAGCCTCACCAAACAGGAAAAAAAAAAGCAACCAAATAAACAAACAAACAAAAAGAAACCTCAAGACCCTATCTTTACCTTGACTTGTATTTATTTTTCTGCCAGAGTGACACTAGTGGAGCTCATTTACTTCTTCTTGTACTCTCAACAGGGTGTCTGCTCTTTCTTTCAGATGTGCAACTCCATGTTCCCCCAGCAATCAAGGGGCCAGATCTTGCATCTCTCAGTATTGATGGAAAAGGCTCAGGCAGGATTCATGCACTGTCAGATAGCATATATTTCATGGAGGCTCCTGCTGTTTCAGCTCCTGTGCTCTCTAAAACTCCCTGATTGTGTCTGAGATTTCTTCTAAGCAATGTCATTGACAGCCAGGAGAGCTTGGCAGAGCCTCTCAGCACACGGTTTAGTACTCTTTGTAAGCATGACTGCAGTTGCTCTTGGTGGAGAACAAATATCACTGGAAGACTTGCTGTGATGAAACAGGAAATTTGACATTTATTGTTAGAAACGTGGGGGTCTAAGTCAACAAAGTCACCATGAGCTAGCAATGTGCTCTTGTAGCCAGGAAGGCCAATGGTCTCCTGGGATGGATGAAGAAAAGTGTGACCACCAGGCCAAAGGGCATTCTCCTCCCCTTCTACTCTGCCCTGGTAAGGCCACATCTGGAGTAATGTGTCTACATCGAGAGAAAGAAGGAACTGCTGGAGTGCAGGCTATGAAAATGTTGAGAGGACTGCAACATCTCTGTGAGGGGGAAAGACTTGAGACACCTGGGGCTGTTGAGCCTGAAGAAGAACAGTCTGAGAGGGGATCAGACATCAAGAGCATGGGACCAGAATCTTCCGATGGTGTCTACTGACAAGACAAGGTGCTGTGGGCACATACTGGAACCCAAGAGCTTCCGTTGGGACAGGAGGAGAAGTTTCTTTGATGTGAGGGTGCTGGAGCACTGGAGCAGGCCTAGAGAAGTTGTGGAATCTTCTCTGGAGAGATCCTAAACCCACCTGGACATTGCAATCCTGGGCAAGCAGCTGTGGGTGACCCTGCTTTAGAATCATATAATCATTAAGGTTTAATGATTTTTGTTATCATTAAATATCATTAATGAATATCATTATTCATTCATAAATATCATCAATGAATATCATTAAATAATGAATCATTTAAGATCAAGAGGGCTGACTGGATGATCTCCAGAAGTCACTTCCAATCTCCACCATGCTGGGATTCTGCATTAAGCATTTAGTAGCCTCGTAGGTAGTGCTCGATTTGGTTACCAAACACAGAAGCACAACCTGAGCCAGTGCTTAAGAAATTATGGTAAAACTTCACATGGTCTCCAAGGATCTTTTGTGGGAGCCCTGAGAAGGAGCACCTCTTTACAGAAAGCCAGGAAATCCTAGGATTACTTTTTAATTAGTTTTGACATTTCAAATGTTAAGTCACCCTGCCTGTTTGGATAGTGTTCAGTCACACTTCCTCCTATTAATGGTATTAAATAAAACAAATGCAGCACACACTGAGTCTGGACTAGCTGAATCGGTGCTAATATGATCTGAATTTACATATGTTTGGTTTGTTTTATTTATTCAACTCTGCTAGGAAATCCTAATGGAATTTCTCCTTCCAAAGGGCAAATCCAAACTAACATTGTTAATGCGTTATGGTACAGATTTAGGATTCCAAAAGTCATTTATTTTTTTCTCATTTATTACTTTAGTGTTTTAATGAGATCTATTTGTATTATTATTTAGGCAGAAGCCATTTATTTTAAATTAGCATAAAATTTTTCATGTGTTTGCAAATTGGTTGTAGCTGGCAACGCACCACGCTGAAAACAAACAGGAAAAATAAATAAATTTTAAAAAGCAGCTATTGATATTTGTTTAGTTCTGATGAATGTTTTCTAATTAAACTGATTTCTTTCTTTCTTTAAAATCTTGATTAATGAAAGCCAAGATTTCAGGGATATTTGGGAAAGATAAATGTGTGTATGCATTGAAATGCAACTATTTCATTAGACAGTTGCAAACAGTGTGCCAATAAATTGCCAATTCATAATGTCCTTCAAAGATAATCACAGAATATATCTGGTAGGAATCTGGTCCACCCTTTGACCCAGCACTAAAGGGTCAATGCTAATTCATGTCCCTAAGCTCCCTCAAGAGGTCCACACATTGCTTAGAAACCCCCACAGATGGTGACTCCAGCACTGCCCTGGGCAGACCATTCCAATATCTGAGAATCCTCTCAGTGAAGAAATATTTCATGATATCCAACCTGAGTCTCCCCTGGTGCATCTTGGAACCATTTTCTCTCGTCCAGTCATGTGTCATCACGGAGAAGAGGCTTCTCCTTCCTCGCTTCAACCTGCCTTCAGGTGATTCTAGAGAGCAATGAGGTCTCTCCTCAGCCTCCTCTTCTCCAGACTGAACAATCCCAGCTCCCTCAGATGCTCCAGGCCCTTCCCCTGCCTTGTTGCCCTTCTCTGCACACTCTCCAGGCCGGCAATGTCCTTGTAGTGAGTGTCCCAGAACTGAACATGACCCTGGAGGCGTAGCCTCACCAGCGCTGAATACACAGCAATGATCCCCTCCCCGGCCCTGCTGGCCACAGTGTTTCTAATCCAAGCCAGGGTCCCATTGGCTTTCTTGGCCACCCAGGCACACTGCTGGCTCATGTTCAGTCAACTGTCAATATCCCCAGGTCCCTCTCCAAGTTTCAGCTTTCCAACAACACATCCCCAGGTCTTGTAGCTTACCTTGGGGTTGTTGTGACCCAAGTGCAGGACCTGGCAGTTGGCCTTATTGAACCTCATACAATTAGCCTTGACCAATCAGTCTAACCTGTCCAGGTCCTGCTGTAAAGTTTCCCTACTCTCTAGCAGATCAACACAACCACCCAGCCTGGTGACATCTGTAAATTTACTGAGGATGCCTCAATCCCCTCATCCAGACCATGAATAAAGATATTAAATAAGACAGACCCCAGTACAGAACCCTGGGAGCCATAATGTTTCTGTGTTCAGCAGAGAGGTGGAAATGTACTTGATACTCCAAGTACACGGCTTGTAATAACGTCTCAGATTTAATTCCTATTGCTCTGCAATGAGGTTAGTTTAATTCTATTAATGGAATATTGGCAGCAATACACACATTACAAATATCCAATATCTGAGTGAACCACCAGTAAAAGTAACTGAGGTAAAGCTGCTCTGTGTTCAAGTAACTACTAACAGAGTACATCCCTTTCCTGTTTGGAATGTAGGTTCTGTTCCTTGTACCTAGAGATGCTCTTCTGAAGAGAGCTGCCTTAAAGCTCAACAACTTGTATTTTGGAGAGTCTGGAGCAGGATTTGTGGGAGCAATCACTTCTGGACTGTGCTGAGCAACTATCAGGAAGGATCTTTTGAACTGATTCATGACAATGTACCCTTGACCCATGAAAAGTGATCTTAAAGCATCAAGACTCCACATAGATTCAAAGGCTTCAGCTTCTCAGATAAGACTCTGGAAACAGGATTTTGGTTATCTCAGTAACTCCTGCAAAGAGAAATGATAAATTACCTTGCTTTATCTGGTGCCAAATTTGTAACTAACATAAACCCTTTTTTGCTTTCTCTGTTTCTGTTTGACGCATAAAATTGTGGAACCAGCTGAATATATCTGGGGAAAAAACAAACAAACCAAACAAACAAAACCAGCAAAGGGCAAGTGATTAAATTCAAATACAAAATGTAAAACAAATTCAACTGACACCTTTAGGAAAAAGGGGAAAAAAATAAAGAAAAAAAGAAAAGGAAAAAAACAAAAGAAAAAAAAAAAAGGAAATTCCAATTAATGGTGAACTATGTAAAATCACAATTTTTTCAAAGTCAGAATCAAAATGATGAGAGAAATTGTAAAAAAACAAGAAAAAATAACTTAGGCAAAGGACTGGTTTCATGTACTTGAACACTGTTCAGCAATTATTCAGAAATTTATCTTATGCTTCTGCTAAACTTGATCAAAGAAGGACCTCTTTGAAGATGCACATCTTGGTGCATGGTTGACACACACACTGCCAGCAGTTCATAAAAGGCATCTTAGCTCTGAGAGGCTAGGGAAAGCTTTGCATGATGCCTGAGTGGTTTTCTCATGATGCTTGTACTGCACATTATTTAACAGATGAGTTGGTCAAGTGTCTTCTACACCATGAGTTATCCTAATGGCTACATGTGTGATCATAGAATCACAGAGGGTCAGGGGTCAGAAGGGACCTCTAGACATCATCTTGTCTGGCTCCACTGCCAAAGCTTCAATCCATTCTCTTCCATCCTATCAGCTCTAGCCCTTGTAAAAAGCCCTCCTCAGCTTTCCTGTAGCCCTGTCAGGTGCTGAAAGGCTGCTCTAAGGTCTCCCTGGAGCCTTCTGTTGTCCAGGCTGAAGTTGTACTCTTCTAGACTGTCCTCATAGGGGAGGTTCTTCAGCCCTCTAATCATCTTTATGGCCTCCTCTGGACCCAGCAGTTTAATGTTCTTCTTGTGTTGGGGCCCCCAGAACTGGATGCAATACTGCAGGTGGGGTTGCACTGAAGAACAGCAGAGCAGAGGGGCAGAATCTCCCTCTGTCCTGCTGCTCTTACTGCTTCAGGTGCAGCCCAGCACACAGCTGCCTTCTGCACTACCAGCCAACATTTCTGGCTCATGGTGAGTTTGTCATCACCCAATACCCCCAAGTCCTCCTCCAGATTGCTCTGGAGCCTCTCCTCACCCAGCCTCTATTAGTGCTTGGGATTGTCCTGCTTCAGGTGTAAGACCTTGCCTTCAACATGGCCTTGTTGAACTTCATGGGGTTGGTTTCAGCTCCCCTCTCTACCCTATCCAAGTCCTTCTGGATGGCCTCTCCTCCATCCAGCATCTTGAACAGACCATGCAGCTCTGTGTCATCTGCAAACTTGCTGAGCATGCAAGGATGTGGTGGTTCATTAGCATTAAGTAGTTTGGCTGTTGAGGATTCTTGTGCAGTGGGTTATACAATTAAATAAAAATTCCAGCTGTAAGTGTTGATGCAATGGAAGAGCTAAATTACCAAGAAATGGGCACATAATGATTTTGCCATAAAGCTGCTAATAGCGCTAAGGTGATAAACACTGTAACACACCACAGACACACAGAGACTAAATTAAAGGCAAAGAACTGGGTCAGGAGGATCCCCTCAGCTGAAGTTTATTAGTGTTTATTCTCAGCAAACCCAAAGAGGATTATCTGTTTTTACAGGAAGGTCATTAATGGAATTACTTTCCTCAGCAGTGCCTGCTGTGAGCAATATCAATAGTCCAGTATCCTGTATCCAGTACAGGGCTCAGTGTTGCCCAGCAGTGCCTCTGAGGGATGAGGTGACTCATTCCTCTTGCTCAGCAATGAGACTACAGGAAGCTGAGCTTCCTCAAGGTATCATCTAAGCCTATAAAGGATGTACTTATGGACTAGCTGGGCATTACCCACATGGTAGTTTGCTTTGCTTCCTGTCATGTCAAGCACATGTCGGGACCAGTAGACCACTATCACCTTACAAGTAAGAACTGGACATTTGCCTACCAGAAACTGATGGACTTTCACTGAAGGAAATTAGCAATTTTGCTGCTTTCAGAGGCCCAGTAGGACTTTCAGTGAGACAGTTTCATCCAGTTAACAACTGATTTGATTAGTTTGTTAAAATGACAGACACAACAGATTTGGGACTGCCGCTGAGAAATGCGCTCACTGCAAACATCGAGCTGCAGTTGGGAATTCCCAGGTAACGACACAACTGGAGATTCATAGATTTGGGATTGGGTTGGAAGGGACCTCAAAGATCATCTAGTTCCAACCCTGCTGCCATGGACAGGGATGTCTTCCACTAGAACATGTTGATCAAGGTCTCATCCAATCTGACTTTGAACACCTCCAGCCTCCAGGAAGATGACATCCACAACCTCCCTGGGCAACCTGTTCCAGTTTCTCACCACCCTCACTATAAAGAGTTTCTTCCTAATCTCCAGTCTAAATCTCCTTCCCTCAAGCTTCAATCCATTCCCTCTCATCCTACCACCCACTGTAGGGAAGGTGCAATTCTTCCTAAGAAATCTGTTTTGGATGGAAGAAGAGGAGCATGGCCTGTCAAAAGGTTCTGCTACTTCTTCCGTCTTTTCCTCCTAAAAAGGTATTTCTGCCTTTAGATTTCTACCATAGCTGCACTCTTTCTACTCCTAGAGTGACATCTTAGCATGATTTGGGTACAGAGTTGAGTAACATAGTCATTGAGTAACACAGTGATGGATGTCCATCATACACATCATGAAGCTGATTACACACTGCAGTGGAGACATTAATATTACCAAGTACTTGGGCAAAGGTCTTTGCTTGGACACTACAAGCTGCAAAGTCTCTATCAAACTACTTGTTTAGATAGTTTTAACCTAAACAAAACCATTTTCAGTCTGGAAAGGAGAAGGCTGAGAGGGTATCTTACCAACATCTACAAGTATCTGAGAGGTGGGTGTCAGGATGAAGGTGCTAGGCTGGTTTTGATGGTGCCCAGTGACAGGACAAGGAACGAGGGGTACAAGCTGGAACACAGAGGTTCCACCTGAATGGGAGGAGAAACGTCTGTATTTTGGGGGTGCTGGAGCCCTGGAGCAGGCTGCCTGGAGAGGTTGTGGCATCTCCTTCTCTGGAGAGATTCCAAACCTGCCTGGACACTGTGATCCTGGGCAAGCTGCTCTCAGTGACCCTGCTTGAGCAGGGGAGTTGGACTGGATGATTTCCAGAGGTCCCTTCCAACCCTCACCATGCTGAGATTCTGTCATTCTGTGGATTTTCTGTCTGGAAAGCAATGCAAGCGATTCCCTGAGGAATTCAATGTCATTGTTAATGCAAGACCTTGAGGTCTAAAATCGTTCAAGATCCAAATTTGTTTACAGTTACAGGAGAAAAGGCCATTTGGCACAACAAGCCTGCACTTTAAGGTTTATTAATCTTAGCCTCCTCCCTCCTTCATCCTTGCATCCTTCAATTAATTCCCCACACCAATAACCAGCTCTCTTGAACTCATTTCTTATATTTGCTTTAATGGCTTGATGGAATCACTTTGCATGCATTAATGGGGGAGAGAACACTTCAAGAGCGGCTTGCTGGTTTGGCCACAGAAAGCTGTTACTATAATGGAAGTATTGTGGTTACAGCCACATGAATCACTGCCACAGCACAGGGGCTAGGATGGTACCTCTTCACAGACAGATGGATCTTTACCTCCTGGCTCCAGGAGACGTTTACTGATGTCTTCGTATTTTTCCTAATACAATGATTGCACTTCACCCCAGTGGAAATCATCTCCATCTACAACATGAGAACCCTTAGTTACAAGCTTATTATTTGATTATCTCACTAATTAGAGTCTGATCGCTGTTGTAGGGCTTCAAATTAATTTCAAACTCCTTGAATAAATGAAAAAACAACAAAAAAAAAACCAAAAAAAAAACCAAAAGCAAGCAAACAAACAATATCCCCACTCAGACTGCATCTACTGCAGTTTTGAATATCAATGTAATAGCAAGAGATATGACTGACAAATTTCACCTTAATTAGCCTTTCAGCACAGAAACAAATGCAGATAGAAGACATCACAGATCAAAATGTTACTTTTGTTGTTTTCGTGAGGAGCACATGAATCATGAAGGATAAAGAGGGGATTCTTCCTCTCTGTGCTGCTCCTTTAAGACCCCGCCTGAAGCATTGCATGCAGTTCTGGTGCTCCCAGCACAAGAGGGACATGGAGTTGCTGGAGCAGGTCCAGAGGAAGCCATGAAGATGATCAGGGGGCTGAAGAACTTCTCTCATAGGGACAGACAGAGAGAGTTGGGGCTCTTTGGCCTGGCGAAGAGACGGTTGCAAGACCTTATAGCAACCTGCCAGTAACTGAAGGGAGGTACCGGAGAGCTGGGGAGGGACCTTTTACAGGGGCTTGGAGTGACAGGACAAGAAGGAATGGATTGAAGCTTGAGGAAGTGAGATTTAGACTGGAGATTAGCAAGAAATTCTTTCCAGCAAGGGTGGTGAGACTCTGAAACAGGTTGCCCAGAGTGGTTGTGGATGCTCCCTCCTTAGAGGTGTTCAAGGCCAGGTTGGATGAGGTTTGAGCAACCTGGTCTGGTGGGAGGCGACTCTGCCTATGGCAGGGGAGTTGGAACTAGATGGTACTTAAGGTGAACCTATGATTCTATGAACTGGGCCTGTGTGAAGGAGATGGCTCTGGCAAAGCTGGCTTCTCTCCACATCAGTGTGCTGCCAGTTGTTAACTTGTTTGCTTGGCTGCAGTGAGCTAAATGCCCATGTGTGCAGAATCTTAATACAGGCTTATTAATTATTTTTGGATTCAGCCTTAGGAGCAAACCGCAGCTTCCTTATTAAAGTGCTTCCTCTACAGAAAATATTCACAATCCTCTGCCTGCGCTTGGGCTGCTCCCCAAAGAAATAAACCAGAAGCAATTTACTGGAGTACCCAGCTACATTCTTATTTACATTTTAGCAGTGTATTTTCTCTGTCCTGCTCACAAGCTCATAGGGATGAGCTGTGATATTAGAAGAACTCAGCTGCCGAACTTTGCTGCTGTGTGTATCTTCAGACACATATGAAGAAATATAGATGAAGAAATCAATTACTAATTCAGTAGGTGGCAGAGCTTCCTCCAAGGAACCATCCTGTAAGTTGGAAGAAGGACTTACTGTTACATCTCAGAGCTTATAAAACCCTTGGGTTTTTTTCCCAGAGAGGCAGGAGATGCCCCATCCCTGGAGCCATTTCAGGTCAGGTTGTTTGTGTCTCTGAGCAACCTGTTCTATTAGTAGAAGTCCCTGCTCAGTGCAGGGGGTGGGGACTCAATGAGCTTTAAAGCTCCCTTCCCACACAAACTAGTGTGTGATTCTCTAAACCTAGCAGTGTTTATCTTCTTCACAAATACAGAGTTTCATTGACAACAAAAGAGGTTTCCTGGTATTTAGGCTGATGATCACTACTGTGGGTTTGGAGCTGAGGGTTGTGTGGGATGATTTAATAGACAGGCTCTCAGGAAGGTATGTTAGTAAGGAGGGGTGCAGCAGTCAATGATGCAGATACACCATGCACTGTGAGGGTCATTTTTGTGCAGACATTTTGGTACAGCTTTGTTTTTTTAAAGTGTGCCTTGAGATATTGTGCCCAGAACAGAAAAAGGGTCAGTGGCCACAAACTGGAACCCAGAGGTTCTATCTGAACAGGAGAAACTTCTTCATCTTGAGGGTGCTGGAGCCCTGGAGCAGGCTGTGCAGAGAGGTTGTGGAGTCTCCTTGTCTGGAGAGATTCTAGAATCACCTGAACATTGTGATCCTGGGCAAGCTGCTGTGAGTTCTCCTGCTTTAGCAGTGGCTTTGGACTAGATGACCTCCAGAGGTCCCTTACCCCCACCATTCTCAGCGTCTGTGACATGCGGAATGCTGACGCCCCCTAATGATTAAGGTAGTGATGCTCAGCAGGCCTGTAGGCAGCCTCTTTCACAAGAAAAGAGATGAGGGGGTCAAAGGTCTGGAGAGCACCCACAATACACTGCTGCCAAGCCTGAGGCACAACAGAGCCAAGGCTGTCTGGGATGTCTTTGCTTTCCCACAAGAACTCAGAGCCTTTGTGATCCTTTATCAGAGAGTGTCAGCCCTACATCTCATCTCTCTAATCAGCAACTTTTCTTTCCACCTTCCTTCCCTGTTCTGCCTACTAGGGTAACAAAGTCTGAGACAGCAGGCTGGGGTTTGTAAGGAGGTTTTGTCTCTGCTAAAGCCCTGTTAGCACCACTGGACTACAAAACAGACCAGAATTTCTGACATTGAGTCTTACCTTAGATGTGCTGCCATTCAGTTGCTGTGAACATAAAAATGCATGAAGACCATTAAACATCCTGAACAATGTTTGACCAACTTTGTCTTATATTCAGCTTTAAGGTGGTGTTAAATTGAGAGTTCCTGTCACATTTCTGCGTCAGTTGTGTTGTAGTTTATTGGCTATGTCAAGGCCGCCAGTTCAGTTCTCCTCACACCAGACTGGTGTAAATGCCCACGTTACTGTCGTGATAGGCCTAAGTAGGCCAAATTGGGCTTGTACCTCTCCTGGCTTGCCCAGCCATGTTTTTCTGCTCTCCCTCCTGCTGTTTTGGGGAGAGCAACCTCGGGGAAAGGGACAAAGAACCTGGAGCCACTAAGTCTGGGGTCTGTGGCCTGCCCAAACCCTGCAGTAAACAAGGTGCACACGGTTGCCTTGTGCAAGGCAGTGTTCTGCCCAAAGAAGGTTAGAGCAAGCTTATGGCTTCACACAATATGGTCAAATCTTGGCTAACTGCCATTTGATTGGCTATCCGGTGTCCAAAGGCCCATTAGTCTCGGGCTGTATTGGATAAAAGGAGATGAGCAGGGAACACAGACGTCTTTTGCCATTACAAGGTGTGTCCGTACCTGCTGCCTCTGATACCTCCACCCATTTGGCCTGCATAGCCAGCGTGACACCGCAAGACATCCTGCCTGCACCTGGAAGCCTTCTGCCCAGACGGAAGCCCTGGAGATAACACAAATCGTCCAGAGAGGCAGGAACAGGTCAGAGATTGTCTGCCTCCTTTCCCCAGAAGCCTGGGGAAACTTTAAAGCCTCTGATGGCTACCAACNAATATTAATAAACTGCTTATTAGCAGTTATTAATAAATATCGTCTCTCATTACTTAAATACCTCTATCTCCATTACAGTTACTACTGGTAACCCAATGAAACACCTTTGTGAGTAACTTCAGAACAGAAAGTGGGTCAGTGATCAGACAATCATTAATCTAATTAAGCGTGTGATAATTGCAAACAATCAAAGCAGAGGTCTGTAGCTGTTGCCTTTAACACCCAGAATCCCAAGATACTGAACCATCAGATATATGATCCTAGAACTGAATGCTTATGTAACTTCTACAGCCTATTTTGTAAATCTTCCAGTCTCAGAAGGATACAGATTGATGATATTTGGTACTAAGTCCTCAGATCAGCACTTACAAGGCATTTCTTAAATCTTTCTTGCCAATTTCTGTCTAGTCAATTGGAAAAAATCTGTCCTGAGAGTAATTGAAAATTGCCCCAGATTGTCATTGAGTGATTTGCAGAAATACCCTTTGATTATGGTCCCAGTCAGTTTTGTATTTTAGTGGCCATCACACTGCACTGGGAGAAAATAAAGAATTCGTCAGCTGTGGACAACCAGATAATTGGTGTAGCTTATTCAAAAAAAATTACGTCTGTTTCTGTAGGCGAACTTCTGCAAGGTTAAGAAAAAATCAATACCATAAATCATGTCTCAATGGAAATATGATGGCCTTACAAGGTCTGCTAAACTCTATCCAAATGTTTGTTTTGCTTCAGCAGGGAGACTTTTCTGCAGGAGGTAAAAAAAAGTAGTTGAGCAGCTGTCCTGCTCTGAGCTAGAGCA
>VWYK01005403.1:0-14702 GCA_013399775.1 Semnornis frantzii
TGGAATGAGCTGCCAGGGAGGTGATTCAGTCACCCACCCTGGATGTATTAAAGGGTCATTTGGATGTGGTGCTGAGGGAGATGGTTTAAGGTGAATGTTGTAGAGTAGATTTATAGGTTAGACTTGGTGATCCTGAGGGGCTTTGCCAACTTGGATGTTTCTCTGATTCTCTGACTCAGCCCCAGCACAGCTGCCCCCCAAGCCCACAACAGGGCAGCAGGTAGGGATATTGGATGTTGGTGCTACTTGGGCTCTTGCAATGACCAAGCACTAATCACAGCTTCATGGAATCACTAAGGTTGGAAAAGTTCACCAGGTCCAACCTTCTACCCAACACCACTGTGACCACTAAACCATGTCCCCCAAGTGCCACATCTATTTGGCTTTTTAGCACCTCCAGGGATGGTGACTTCACCTCCTCCCTGGGCAGCCTGTTCCAATACCTGACCACTCTTTCAGTCAAGAAATTCCCCTTAATATCCAACCTAAACCTCCCCTGGAGCAGCTCGAGGCCATTTCCTCTTGTTCTATCATTAGTTATTTAGGAGAAGAGGCCAACCCCAGCCTTACTGCAGCCTCCTTTCATGCAGCTGTAGAGAGCAATGAGGCCTCCTCTCAGCCTCCTTTCACGCAGCTGTAGAGAGCAATGAGGCCTCCTCTCAGCCTCTTCTTCCTCAGGCTCAACTGCTACCATCAACTCTTAGATACCTGATTTGGCCTCTGGGAGTCATGCCACAATTAATTGCCAGCTTCCTCAGCGATGGGATGGGGCTCTGGAGCAAGCCCAAGCCCTGGATCGGGTTGAGCCGACCTCCTTGGCACACCCTGTTTGGACCAGGCTAGGTGTGCACCTCCCTGAACGTTGGTGACCTCATGCTGCAGACATGGATGAGGTCACTGGGATAATTGCCCCCCCAAACGATGTGTCTTGCGGGAAGAGGATGTTATGGAGCTGGGGAACTTGCTAGGGCAAAAAAAAAACCATCCATTGCACGCCCCTGGCCGGGAGCACTCTGGAGGGAAACTCATCAGCAGGAGGTGCCAAAGCCTCCAAACAATGGGCTGCAGGCTCCGGGGGCATGGCAGGAGAAGAGAGACACTGGCAGGAGAGATGCAGCACTGGGGGAAGCCGGGGGGATGATTGCAGGAGGAAGATGTGGATGCCTGGCAGGGTGGGAGAGAGGCCTTGCAGGGACCTGCCCTCCCCAGGGCACACATTGCAGGCAAGCAGGAGAGGGTACACAGGCTGAGATCTCCCTGACACCAAGCAGTGCTGCAAGGGCTTGTCGTCAGGGAAAGCCACATTAGTCTGAAATGTGGCTGCTGGGTCAAGGGGGGGGATTCTGCCCCTCTGCTCTGCTGAGACCCTCCCCACTCTTGCAGCACTGGGGCCAGCTCTGGAGCCCTCAGTGCAGGGGAGACAGCAACACGTTTGAGCCGGGCCAGAGGCCATGGAGATGATCCGAGGGCTGGAAGCCCTCTGCTGTGAGGCCAGGGTGGAAGAGTTGGTGTTGTTCAGCCTGAAGAAGAGGCTCCAGGGAGACCTTCTGGTGTCCTTACAGCACTTAAAGTGGCCAATGAGAAAGCTGGGGACAGACTTTTGAGCAGGGAGTGTTGTGGCAGGACAGGGGTGAGGGTTTGAAACTGAAAGAGGGAGATTCAGGCTGGAGACAAAGAAGTTGTTTACCCTGAGGGTGTTGAGGCTGGCCCAGGGTGCCCACAGAGGCAGGAAATGCTCCATCCCTGGAACCACCCTGGAAGGGTGATGGAGCACTGAAGAAGGCTGCCCAGAGCAGCTGTGGAGTCTCTTCTGCAGAGATTCCAAACCCACCTGGGTGCTTTCCTGTATGACTTGTCCTAGGTGACCCTGCTCTGGCAGGAGGGGTTGGAGTCATAGAACCATAGAACCAGTCAAGGTTGGAAGGGACCACAAGGATCATACAGCTGCAAACCCCTGCCATGCCCAGGGACACCTCACACTAGGTCAGGCTGTCCACAGCCTCATCCAGCCTGGCCTTAAACACCTCCAAGGATGAGGTTTCCACCACCTCCCTGGGCAACCCCTTTGAGGATCTCAGCACTCTCATGCTGAAGAACTTCTTCCTAACATCCAGTCTGAATCTACTCATTTCCAGCTTTGTTCCATTCCTCCCAGTCCTATCACTACCTGACAGCCTAAAAAGTCCCTCCCCAGCTTTCTTGTAGGCCTCCTTAAAATACTGGAAGGCCACAATAAGGTCACCTCGGAGCCTTCTCGATGATCTCCAGAGGTCACTTCCAACCCCTCCCACTCTGTGATTTTCAAAGACGCCGAGACTCATCCGATCAAATCTTCGCAGTTACTGGGACAAGCCAGACTTGAAGGAGACCAAACACGAGCAAGTTTCACAGCAACTCTTTTGTCCCTGCACCAGAGAGGAAATGTGGGGAGGTGTATGTGGGAAAAAAAAAAACAAAAAATTGAAAAAATCGAAAAACAGTTGGGAAAAAAAGTAGCTGCTGTGTGGGGGAAAAAAAAATTAAAAATACAAAATCCACTTTTTCCTGAATACCACCAGGAAAAAAAAAAAAAAACCCAAACCAAAATGCTGCCGTATTGAGCTGTGACATATGGTTACACAAATAGAAACCACAGAGGGGAAAATCATGTTTTCTCTTTCATTATTTATCACTCTCTAACTGTCTCCAGCTGGGTGAGTAAACAGCCTCATTGGGCTGTAATGAGAACAGCCTGCTGCTGCCACTGTGCTCCGGGCTGCTGCAGCCCGACGGCGTGTGCGAGCCTGCGCCACGCACACCGCTCGCTGCCCTCCCCGAGGTGCCAAACCCCCCACCCCCGAGCTCACCTCCGTGCCGCTCCGAGCTTCGTGACCTGGCCACCAGCACCCCAAGCTCCAGCGGGATGAGGACTCGTGGCCTCGGCACCCGCAGCATCCGCCCAGGGCTAAGTAGATGCAGGTTCGGAGTTAAATTAAGCGAGCGGCTGCCGGTTATTGTTCGGGGGAATTATGTGCCCGATTTCCCCCCTGAGCCGCCTTGCAAATTGACTCCTAAGTGTCCCGTGAAATGGCTGCATAATTTGCACATTTGGGAAGCAGCAGCAGGAACCAGGCTGCGAGCAGGGTGCTTTGCTTTGCTCCGCTTCGCTTTGCTTCGCGTCCCTCCCCACCTCGCTCGCTTTCCAGCCCCCGCCTGTCGCCCACCCCGCGGCTCTCACGGGGTTTCGTTGCAGGGTCCGTGGGTTCCGCCTGTCTCTGAGTGTATTCTCCCTCTCGTCCCTTCTTGAGCAGCGCCAAAAAGTGACGTTTTGCAGCTCTCTGGTGACCAAGACCCGAGGCCATGGTCCCTTCCTGCACCCCGAGCTCTGGTCGCAGACTCACAGAATGCTGGGGACTGGAAGGGACCTCTGAAGATCACCAAACCACCTGCCAGAGCAGGATCACCCAGTGCAGGTCACATAGGAATGCATCCAGGCAGGCCTTGAAAGTCTCCAGAGGTGGAGGCTCCCCCATCCCTCCAGGCAGTCTGCTTCAGTATTGGGTCTATCCCTGGGAGAGCAGTCAGGAGCCTCTGTGGACGCACAGCAGCTGGCCCCCATCTACCCAGTCCCGCTGCATTTTCCCATTTGCTTTACTGGGGGTGGGGGATCAGACTTTAAGATTCAGATCCCCCTGATTAGGGCAGGCTTTGGATTAGGCTCTGAATTAGGTCAGGGTATGGGATGCTTCAGCCTCCCTGTTGCTTTTCCTCCTGCATCTTTCACAGAATCACAGAAACACCCAGGTTGGCAAAGCCCCTCAGGATCACCAAATCCAACCTTTAACCCTACAAGATTCACCTTAAACCACATCCCCAAGCACCACAACTAAACGACCCTTAAACACATCCAGGGTCAGTGACCGAATCACCTCCCTGGGCAGCTCATTCCAGTCCCTGACCACTCTCTCCGTGAAAAAACTTTTTCCCAATGTCCAATCTAAACCTCCCCAGGGGTCTGGCTGAACTGGAGCCATCCTGACCAACACACACCTTGTGCCCTTGAAACAAAGGCACAGTTACACCCACAACATGGGCACAACTACCGCAGCCCAGCTTGCAGCAGCCCCTGCCCCTCCCTGTCCTTGCACTCCACACCCAGCACAGAACCCCTGCGGGACTGCGCAGCCATCAAGGGCACCGAGTAGCACCGAGGCACCGCATTCATCTGAGCCTTTTGGGGGGGAGAAAGGTCTTAGCCAAGAGCCAGAAAGTCCTTGAGCATCTACAGCAGTGACAAGTGATTTCCCATGAAGATTAACCCATTTCTGGAGCCAGGAGCAGCCGCCGGCCCCTCTGCGCCAGGCGGCGTTCCGAGCCGATCCGAGCCCTGCCAACAAATGAAAAACTATTAGTAAACGGAAGCGTTTTTAATGAAAACTGACCCAATTTCGAATTGCCACTTTCTCCTCCCACCTCAGGAACAGTCTGTGCCGGAGCTGGAGGGAAATTAGGTCGTTGTTGAACAAAGGTCATGAAAGAACATGAAAAGCTTTTCGATGGGAACCCCCAGGTTTTATGGCTTGTTGTGGAAATCCCCTCCCAAAGATGGTTGTAAACAGGGTGACAAAAAGGAGCCAGGAGCAAACCAAGCAATGGGCTCTGTTCACCCAATGGGTACTGCTGAGTGCTGTGAACAAATCCAGCTTGAACCTGATGAGGGGACTGGAACATAGAATCATAGAATCATAGAATCATAGACTCACAGTCAGGGTTGGAAGGCACCACAAGGCTCATCCAGTTCCAACCCCCCTGCCCTGGGCAGGGACACCTCACACTAGATCAGGCTGTCCACAGCCTTACCCAGCCTGGCCTTAAAGACTGAGGGACTTGGGGTTTTTAGCCTGGAGAAGATTGAGGAAGGATCTGATCAATGCTGATGGATACTTAAAGGGTGAGTGGCAGGAGGATGGGGCCAGCCTTTTGCCTAGTGAGAGGACAAGAGGCAAAGGGCACAAAGCTGAACACAGAAGTCCCACCTGAACATGAGAAGAAACTTCTTTACCTTGAGGATGGTGGAGCACTGGACCAGGCTGCCCAGAGCCTCCATCTCTGGAGTCATTCAAAACCCTCTTGGATGCCATCATATGCAACCTGCTCCAAGTGACCCTGCCCTGGCAGAAGAGTTGGACTGGGTGATCCCCAGAGGTTCCTTCCAACCCCTACCGTTCTGTGATTCTGTAAACTACCTTCTGGTTTCAGCCCTTCTGAACTTGGATAAAGTTTGGGGAATAAATAGGGGTAAAAAAATACCTGATGAGAACTCAACTTTATTGCTTTGCGTTTTATTCTCCCCTTCGTGTCCTTCAAACCTGACCGGTGCAGGACGAGGATCTGGGTGTAAATCCCCAGTTTGCTCAGGGGTGTGGGTAGGGCGAGTTGGGCTGTGCCTCTGATTCAGGCCAGCACAGGAGAGCATCCTCCCAGCCCATTGACTTAGCACTTAAGCAGCCGCCTCGCTGAATCAAAGCTCTCTTACAGTAAATACTCTCTTTGCTTTCCCAATCACCGGCTGATGAGCTAATCCCAGCCCATTGCCCTGGGAAGGGATTGCAGGGGCAGCTCTTTTCTGCAGAAAACCGACACGGATGAATGCCAGCTTTGGAATCTTGAGGAAACCTCTACAAAGAAGTAGGGAGGGAAAAAGTGAAGGTTTGAAGTGAGGCTTTGCTGGGGGAAGTTTGTAAGATTAGAAGCCCCCTAACGCCCACTCCTGCAGGGCCGAGGTGTGAACGTCCTGAGGAATTTCTGCCTTTGGTTTGGGGAAGGAGCTGGGGAGGGAGAGGCCTGATCTTGCCACCAAGGCTGCTCTGAGCCCTTGTTTGACACGATTTTCCCAGGTTCCTGTGCCTGTGTGCTCACACTGAGGGGAATAACCCTTCCCACGGGGCTGCTCAGACACGAGGCAACCATGTCTGCAAGCACAAACCTCAGCGAGCACTTGCACCTCACTCCTTAGCAGAAGTTGGGTCTTGACTGCATCTGGTTTGGATGGTTGCTCAAGGTGCTGGTCATGACCTCCCTCCTGCTGTCTTGCAGCACCCACTCACTCCTTCTGCTACCCGTCCCTGGTCTTACATGTTCTGAATCTAAAGCCCTGCTGCCATCCCATCCCCATCTGTGGCACCTCTGCAGGGGTTGAGCAGCCCACCCAAGGGCACAGCCAGCACAGGCACAAAGGGCTCATGGCATGTGTCTGACAAGAGCTGCTCTGTGGCCCCAGTCAGGATCCTGGCTTGGTGCTGCACCCAGGGACGCTGCAGCATGGCTAAATCAGGACGAGGTGGTGGAGGAGCCCTCGCTGAGGGAAGCAACACAAGAAACCAAACTCCAGCCCCAAACAAAGCACTGGAGCACGAGCAGGGATGGCTTCCTGCTGCCCTGCTTTTGGGGGCTGCTTCCCTCCTTCTCCACATCCTATGCCACTGCTGAAGGCCAGATCCTGACCTCCAGAGCCTTCATCAAACCCACATTTCCATCCAAGCGCATCTCAACCCCAGCACCTCACTGCCTTTCTCCCTCCTCCTCCTTCTTCTCCTCCTTCTGGCCACACCATTAGCATCCTCCCCGTGTAAATGTTAATGAATTGTCATCAGGCCAAAGTAATCACCAGTCAGCAAAACTTAATTTTACAAAAAGACAAAAAGAGGCTTCGCTCTAATTGATGGAAAATTGGTCGTTTCTTGTCAGGTTATTGTTCATTTCCTGCCTGCTAATGACTCTGCTCCCACCAGCCGTGCCCAGCCCTGGAGCTGGACGAGCATCACGGCCCCAGCAGAGTCCTGAGCTCAAGAGGAATATTTTCATTATTAAACTTTGAAAAAAGCCATGCAGTGGAAACTTGGAGCGAGGAAGATGAGTCCACGTCCTTCCCGGTAGCCCCGGGGGAAGCAGCAGGAGCGATGGGAAGCACTGAGCTGTGCTCATCAGGGCACACGAGCAAGCAAAGAGTGGCAAGAAGAGAGGCTCGATTAGATTTTTGGGTGCATTTCTGGTTTAATCACCCAAGATGAGAGTCTGAGAAAGGAGAGTGGAGCCTTGGTGCAAATCCAGCAGACTCAGACATCAGAACTGGCTTTTAATGAGCAAGACATTGTCCCTTTATCATGATGTTCTTGGGATGGGAAGGAAAAGATGGATCTTTTCCTTTCCCTTCACACAGATTGTTTGAGTCTCTGCATCTCCCACGCTATCCCAACCACTGTTTTTTAGGGATCATATTGCAATAGTGCCCATGGACCCTGCCTTGGTCCCATCTTGGTTCATCTAAATACACCTGGGGAGTCATAGAATGGCTCAGGTTGGAAGGCACCTCAGAGCTTATCTGTTCCAACCTCCCCACCATGGGCAGGGACACCTCTCAACTAGACTCAACTGCTCAAGGCCTCATACGACCTGGCCTTGAACAGCTCCAGGGAAAAGGCATCCACAGCCTCCCTGTGCCAGTCTCAGCACCCTCCTACTGAAGAACTTCTTCCTCAGCTCCACTCTAACCCTGCTCTGCCTCAGCTCCAAACCATTCCCCCTTGGCCTATCTCTAGACATCCTCAGGAAAAGTCTCTCTGCACCCTTCCTGCAGGATCCCTTCAGGCACTGGCAGGCAGCTCTAAGGTCCCCTTGGAGTCTTCCCTTCTCCAGGCTGCATCCCCCCAGCTCCTTCAGCCTGTCCTCACAGCAGAGCTGCTCCAGCCCTTGGCTCATCTTTGTGGCTTCCTCTGGCCTCACTCCAGCAGTTCTGTGTCCTTCTTCTGCTGGGAAAGCCAGAACTGGACACAGTATTCCAGGTGAGGGGTGCTTGGAGTCATGTCCCTGGTGTGAGGCAGCCCCCAGGCTCCCCACCCAGCTCCACAGGCTTGGTCTACACAGGCTATTACGGTAATTTGATAAGCCAGTTCTCCGTGATATGAATCTTTGCCTTCGTTAAAGGGAGGGGGGGAAGTAAAAAAAAAAAACAAACCAACCCAAACCAACACCAAGCCCACTGCATTTTGATGGCTCACAGGGATAGTTCATTAAGCAATCAACTCTTAATGAAATATTTCTTTGTTAAGATATTCATTGATCTGCCGCAGTTGTGCGCGGCGGCAGGGAAGGACACGGCCCAAATGCTTCTCTGTTGAGTCTTCCCAAGCATGCTCTTGGCACAGCAGGTTGTGCCCTGGCACTGCACACGTGGCAACTCCCATGGCAGCCCTTGGCATGGGCCTTTGGGGGAGCCCAGCTGAGCCTCCCAGGCTGAAACGGGGATTTGGTGTGTTCTGGGTGCTGGTTCTTCCCCACCGTGTCTCATGGTGGCTGAGGTTTTACAGAGCTGTGAACATGCTGAGGGGAAGTGTCCCTGCCCATGGCAGAGGGGGATTGGAACAAGGTGATCCTTGATGTCCCTTCCAGCCATTCTGTGAATCTGTGAATCTGTGATTATGATTCTATGATTCTGTGATTCTATGATTCTGTGATGCTGTGATTCTGATCCTATGATCCTGTGAGTCTGTGATTCTATGATTCTATGATTTTATCCCTTATGAAGAATTGCTGAGGGACTTGGGATTTTTTTAGCCTAAGGGGGGACCTGATCAGTGCTGATCAATACTTGAAGTGTGAGTAGCAGGAGGATGGGGCCAGGTTTTTTTTCTCAGTAGTGCCCAGTGACAGGACAAGAGGTAATGGGCACAAACTTGAATATAGGAAGTTCCATCTGAACACAAAGAGGAAATTCTTTACTTTGAAATTGGTAGAGCCCTGGAACAGGCTGCCCAGAGAGGTGGTGGAGTCTCCATCTCTGGAGTCACTCAGAACCTTCCTGGATGCCATCCTGTGCAACCTGCTCTAGGTGACCCTGCTCTGGCAGGTGAGGGTTGGACCTGATGATCTCCAGAGGTCGTTTCCAGCCCCTGGCATTCTGAGATTCTTTGGAGGAAGCTATGGGGAGATGTTGAGGTTGGCTCTGGTCTGTGGGGGCTCAGTGCCATGTGAGAACATTGTGGCAGATGGAGGGGAAAGCTGGGCCAAGAGTGAGTGGAAATGGGGAACTGGAGAGCAGGCAGAGCTGGCAGTGGTTGGTAGAGAGGGGTCCCAAAGAACTGGTTCTCCTGACTAGGTCCATGGGGACAGGGGATTCCTTTCCACCCATGACTCAGCATAGCAGGGGATGTTTTCCAACCCTCAGGGATTCCACCAGATGCTCTGCCCCCGGTGTAGGAGCAGGGAGGAGTGAGCTGGGAGAGCCAGGATGGAAAGCACTGGCAGTGGGAGAAAAAGGAGGGGAGGGGAAAAAAACATATAAAAGAGTGAGAAACTAACAACTGGAGACAAAGCACCGAATCTGGCCTTTCCCCCCTCCCTTCTCAAACCTTACTCCATGAGTAATCCCCACCGCTGGCACCCTGACGACTCAGACTGAGGAGTCACCACGTGCAGGCTTCTCCCTGAAGGAAACAATGCAGACAAACACGGGGAGCAGGGAATGCAGACGTCCTGCTCCGATGAGTAACCTTATTGGAAAAGCAGATCAAGGCAGAAACGCAGAGAGGAGGGGAAAGGGAAAAAAAGAGAGAAAAAAGAAAAGGGAAAAAAAAAAAAAAAAAGGGAAAACTCCAAACCATGGCGAGACAGAAACCAGGTGTGGAGTGTCTTGGTGTGCTGGTGGCATGGCACTGCATGGCACATCTGCCTGCCAAGCAATGGGTATGGCTTGGCTGGCAATGCCACGGCAGGCTGCAGCAGAGTGATCTGCAGGCTCACCGCTCACAGGCTCCTTCCCCTCCTGTGGTGAGGTTTTGCAGGCACAGAGGAAAATTGGTCACTGTCTGGAGACCCCCCAAGCCACATCCTTCTCTCTGTGTGTGGGAGCAGCAGGCCCAGGCACCAGGGCTTTCACCTCTCTGCTCTGCCTCCTTTCACCATTACCTTCAGCTCACTAAAACCCAGCCAAGCCCCATCCAGCTGAAACTCCTCTGTCTGTGCACGGAGGGGAAACTGAGGCACAGCACAACTGTGCTTTTGCCTCTCTGCTCTGCCTCCTTTCACTGCTACCTTCAGCTCACTAAAACCCAGCCAAGCCCCATCCAGCTGAAACTCCTCTGCCTGTACAAGGAGGGGAAACTGAGGCACAGCACAACTGTGCTTTTGCCTCTCTGCTCTGCCTCCTTTCACTGCTACCTTCAGCTCACTAAAACCCAGCCAAGCCCCATCCAGCTGAAACTCCTCTGCCTGTACAAGGAGGGGAAACTGAGGCACAGCACAACTGCAAGCCAGAGGGGCTGCAAAACCCTTGTTTGGACTCTGGTTGCTGCACACACTCTGCCCACCCCCCTAACATTTGCCCCTACATCCTCACTCTGAGTCCCCCCCATAGATGCCAAGAGCCCTCATTCTTGGGGGCTGTGGTCACACCAAGGGGTTTTCTGGCCAGAGCAGAGGGGAGAGTTGCTGGACCCCAGACAGACAGAGCCTGTGGCTTTAAAAGGGAGCCAGGAGCCTCTCATCACTTACAGTAACTCCTGCATCATTTCTTTGCCTTACGCAAGAGGCGAGCGGGGTCCAAGAGCTCAGCGTTGGCCACAGCCCCACCAGCACGGCCAGACAGAGCTGGAATCCTCTGGCTGCTTGGTGACCTGTGAGCCTGTGGCCACACCAGCAACCTCCCTCAAAGTCTTGGGGAGTCTCCTTGGGACCCCCAGCTTTGACACCCTGTGCTGGCTGGGTATGCAGTGCCCAGAGCTGTGGGTGTATGCCAGGAGGACTGATCCTGCACCCTTCTCCGCTTACCTGTGGGTCAGTGCAGCCTGTGGGGATGCCCAGGAGGGCAGCTGGGGGCAAACACTGCCAAGATGAACCCCGGGGTGGTTCAGCCCTAGACTCCCAGAAGGGTGGAGGTGGAATCCACCCAGAGGAGTGGGTTCTGGGTGCTTCCAGGCATCACAACTTCAGAGGGTGCTGCAAGAAGGGTGTGAAATTTTGGTGCATTTTGGGTTCAAACTCAGCTTTTCTACTCATCTCTTGAAATTTCCATCTCAGAATGAACAGGAATTTGGGGCTTAGCTGTGTCAATGTAGAGCTCCTTCTCCAAAACACTACTCTAGGAGAGGCAAACTAGGAAGGAGGAAAAGTAACTTTCTTCCTTGTTCTCCCTATTTTCTCATTCACAGTTTTCTATATTTTGCCTTGGAAGAAGGAGGAGGGAGAGAAACGGAGGGAGGCAAGACTCTGAGGGGTTCAGGGGACTCACATCATCAAGCACATTGTTGGTTTTGTTTTTTTTTCAGTCAGGCTTTTCTTTCTGAACCAAAGTAGAGAAAAAAATAGAAAACAAAGGAGATGTTTCCCATGAGCCATTTGCCAAGAATGGCCAAACTGTAACCTGTGGCAAATAGGTTTGGATCCTTGGGGAGGTCTTTCCTGGAAGGCTGAGGGATGCTGCCTGGTTTGGAGCTGCTCTGCTTTGAACAGGACAAACCCATCCTGACCTTTCCTACAGGAGATTTCAGCTTTCTCTGAGCACGATTCCATTGCAGGCAAGAAGGGGACCAAAAACTTCTGGTTGAATATTGTCACCTTTTATGGATTTTTGATATTCTGATTAGAAGAACAGACACTGTCTGGAGGAAGGAAAGAAGCACATTGACAGGAAAACCAATTTCCCTGAGATAAGTGCTCAGGGATCACTCCCAGAGGCAGGAGAGTGAGGATGAGCTTGGAAAAGCAGGAATGTGTAACTTCCCTAGGAGAAATGACAGACACTAACTTTGGGACCTGTCCCTCACCCCACAGCAGCTCCTTCTCCTCCAGCCACGTGTCTCAGTGCTTTATGACCAGACATTATGCAAAATGTTTGATCCAAGAGCTATAAATCCTGCTGCCTCTCCTTGTGGAGTTGATGTATGCCCAAAGCTTTGCCTGTTGCAGAACAAAAGGAAGTTTTCCCTTTTTCCCCCCCCTTCTCTCCCTCTCTTTTGAGAGTTCAGTGCCATAGCTGGAGCACCTGTGATGTCTGATCACATCTTCAGGGCATGGTTTAATGGGTGTGATGGTCTTAGGTTGGTGGTTGGACTTGATGGTCTTAAAGGGTTTTTGCAACTAAAACCATTCTATGATTCTATGTTGCCCTCCTGAGAATCCTCTGGCTGTCCCTCCAGCATCCCTGATGTCCCCACAGCCATCAGCTTTCACAGCTTCATAGATTACATTGGGTTGGAAGGGACCCTCAAAGGGCATCTTGTCCATCCTCCTTGCAGTCAGCAGGGACACCTGCAACTAGAGCAGGTTGCTCAGAGCCCCAAACAACCTGACCTGGAAGGGGTTCTCCCACCTCTCTGGGTAACCTGGCCTAAGGTCTCACTACACTCAGGTTAAACAATTTCTTTCTTCTATCTGATATAAATCTCCCTCTTTCAGTCTCAAACCATCACCTCTTGTCCTGCCACAACAGGCCCTCTTCAAAGGTCTGTCTCCAGCTTTCCTGTAGCCCTCTTTAAGCACTGAAAGGCCACAAGTCCTCTGCCTGTGATGGATAACCTGCTCCTGAAGCCAGGGAGGGCTGGCTAGGGGTCGTCTGCTGCAAGGTTGAGGACAGAACTGTCCCCTCTCAAAGGAGCAATGAGCTGGCAGGAAGCAGAATCTTCTCCTGCCCACAGAACCATGGGGCCAATGCACCACACTTCCAAGAAACCCAACTGGGGTGGGGCAGGGAGAGGCCTCTTCCAAGAAAGTCAGGACCTGATTCTGCAGAAGTGGATGTGCAGCAACCACTCATCCAGTGGGAGCCCCAGAGCTGCCCCAGGATGAGCTGAACCCTCCTGGAAATCCCAGGCTTTCAGAGAGTTGGGCTGGAACTAGGGCTGAAGGCTAGGAGCAGGCCAGGAGCCAGCCCTGCCCTCACCCTTGTCCTGTTTGTCCCCTAGAAGGGAAAATTTTGGGGTGGACAAACCCGATGGGCTCACCATGATGTCTTCTGGGGCCACCAGAGCTTGTAGTTGAGGGGGGGAGGAGCTTTTCCATCACTCCTGAATTCCCAGATACAGACTTTTCAGTCAAGAATAGATCCAAAATTTTAAAGACAGTTTTCCTGTAAAAATTGTAGGGGAAAAAAAATAANGGGGCTAATGAAACCCACCAGCTTCAAAGCCTCACAATAAGCTTCATTTCACTCCTTCCACATGAGATTTGGACCATCTGAGCCCAACCTGGATGGCTTCAGGTCTTGCACCAGGGTGATGCTTTGAGGTCCTACATCTGAGTGAGAGTTTGGGTTCGGAATCCAAATAATGGTTTGGGTTCAGCGTCTGAGTGATGGTTTGGGTCCTGCTTCTGGGTGATGCTCTGGGTCCAGCACCCGAGTGAGAGTTTGGGTTCAGAATCAAGGTGATGGTCCGGATCCAGCAACTGGGTGCTGGTTTATGGTCCTGCATCTGGATAATGATTTGGAGTCCCACATCTGTGTGATGTTTTGGGTCCTGCATCCTCACCAAGGTTTGGGGCCTCTGGCTGGAAGATATGTTTAGGTCCAGCAGCAGCCAGGGGGTGGTTGGGGCACCCCAACACAGGTTCTGCTGCCCCAGGGACTCTGGGAACCGTCTCCACGGCAGTGGGGTGGGATGTGGGGATGTGACAAAGCTGGGTTGCAGGGTGCTGGGGTCACCAGCTCAGCACCTCATTGTTCCCATCTTTAAATTGGCATCAGTGCCTGTCCTGCCTCTACCAAGGTNATCCAGGTGGATTGAAATATTTTTCATTCCTATTTCACCTTTTAAAACTCTTTTATCTGTCCATAAAATGGAAATTTAGTGGACAGATAAAAGAGTTTTAAAAGGTGAAATAGGAATGAAAAATATTTCAATCCACCTGGATTATTTTTTTTCCCCTACAATTTTTACAGGAAAACTGTCTTTAAAATTTTGGATCTATTCTTGACTGAAAAGTCTGTATCTGGGAATTCAGGAGTGATGGAAAAGCTCCTCCCCCCCTCAACTACAAGCTCTGGTGNTGGTCCGGATCCAGCAACTGGGTGCTGGTTTATGGTCCTACATCTGGATAATGGAGTCCCACATCTGTGTGATGTTTTGGGTCCTGCATCCTCACCAAGGTTTGGGGCCTCTGGCTGGAAGATATGTTTAGGTCCAGCAGCAGCCAGGGGGTGGTTGGGGCACCCCAACACAGGTTCTGCTGCCCCAGGGACTCTGGGAACCGTCTCCACGGCAGTGGGGTGGGATGTGGGGATGTGACAAAGCTGGGTTGCAGGGTGCTGGGGTCACCAGCTCAGCACCTCATTGTTCCCATCTTTAAATTGGCATCAGTGCCTGTCCTGCCTCTACCAAGGTAGGTGGAGGTGTGCCCCACTCACCCCCCCCCGACCCTCATACCTCAGTTTCCCTCCCACTCCCTACTGTCCTCACAGCCTCGCCGTGCCCGGGGGGAACCAACCTCAGCAGAAACCAATTAGCGCGGGTGTTAATGAGCAAAACACGGGATGGGGAAGAGGGGGAGAGCCTGGGGCACGTCTTACTGGGTTGGGGGTGCGTGTCCGTGTCCCCCCTCCTCAAAACAGAACAGGGCGGGCAGGGGGGTGTGCACCCACCCCCTGGAGGAGGAACATGCTGGGGGGGACCCAGGCGGGGAAAGCGACTGCACCTGCTTTAGAGGAACTATGGTAGGGCCGGTGCCCGCCCCGC
>VWYK01005403.1:19545-29640 GCA_013399775.1 Semnornis frantzii
GGGTTCAGCCCTGCCCCAGAGGGGATACACCATGAGCAGCCCCCCCCCTTGGCGAGACAAACTCTCTGTTAGCAGGAGAGGGAAGGGAGAAGGGGAGAAATCAAAGCGCCAGAGCGCTGGGAGCTGGGGAAGCCATGCGCCTGCCTCGGCAGAGTAAAAATCCTCCCTGTGCCACCTCGGGAGGCCCCAGTGCACCTGAGAGGAGCACAGCAGTAGCTGCTCACTGGAAAATAAAACCAGAGGCCCTGATACCAGTTCGGCGTCAAGGTGCCATCCAGCTTGTGACTCCTGTGGGGCAGGCCCCGAAGCTTTGGCTGGTGAAGCTGGCTCCTCTGCCAACGGGCTGCGAGAGCAGCGGGGGGCACCCGCTTCATCACCTGGCCTTTTGCTGCACCTTTCAAACTGAAATCCAACTTCTGGATCAAGATGGGGCTGGGAACAGCTTGAAAAACTTCCCAATTTATTTTTTTACAAATTGCCTTTTCTGCAAGTGTGTGTTGTATAAATTTTAGCAAAGAGACTGCTCGAGGGTTGTTTGTTTGGGTTTTGTTTTGTTTTTGTTTTGTTTTTTTTTTTTTCTTTTAAACTTTTTCTAATTTAAACCCTTTTTGGCAATCTCAAAGGTCAGTCTCCATGATCAAATGTGATGTTGGTAATCAGCCTGCCCGGGATAAAAATGGTTTTTGGAAATGGAACAGCACTGGGGAAAAGGGAAGAATGAAGAGGCAGAGGCAGAGGAGGAGGAGAGCTGCTCCTTTTGGAGGTCGGCAGCGCGGTGCTGCGGAGGAAAACACAACCTGTCTGTCTGTCTGCCACGTTGTGTTCCGTAAAGATCCTCCTGGAGGAGAGATTAAATCTGGGACTGGAGCTGGAGGGAAGTCATTAAGGGATTACGATGCCTTGCGCCGGCAGCGCGGACGTGGACTTGGGGCTGGCGGTAACGGTACAGGGGTACCCAGGCAGGCGATCCCTGCGTCGGCGAAGTGCCTGGCACAGAATCAAGATCCTCTCCCTTTGTTTTTTGTTGTTTTTTTTCCTTCTTTAAGGCAAAATCACGCACACACAAGTTTGCCATCTGCTGAGCTCTGGTAGAGCAGGCTGGGCTCGGGGTTTGCCAGCTCCAGGTGCCGCTTGCCACCGGCTCTCGTGCCCTGGCAAGTTGGCCAAAAGTCTTTTGCGGCGTGTGCTGGGGGAAACCCTCCCCCTGTGCTGCCTATCCCCAGCTCCCCGTTAGCAGCACAAAGCTGCTTGTTTCTTAGCAAGACAGAGAGTGGAGGGTGGCTGTGGGAGGACATTTCCCCTGCTCTCAACTTCTCCCGAGGTTCCTGGTGATGTTTATCAGAAGATACCAGAAACCAACTCTTTCTTTTTTTTTTTTTTTTTTTTCCCCAGGAAGATTATTCTCCAAACCATGGAAAGGTGCAGGAAAAAATATTACATTTTAAGGTACCAGAGTAGGAAAAACATCCCGTGGGGGGCCCTGGTTTGGAGGTGGTTTGGAAGCTGTTTATTCTGCTTCACTGGCAAATGTCCTCCACGTGACCGGCTTCAGCGGGGAGCTGGCACCAACCACCCGGGAAATGTGGATGAGATTGGTGGGGAGCTGCAGCCTCCCAGGGAGGAGGAGGATGAGGAAGACCCTTGTGCGATGGGTATGTGCTGTGTGTGTGGCGTGGGCTGTCTGGCAGCTCCAGGAGCTCGGGGAGATACCATCCCTGGAGGCGTTCACACTCAGACACTGATGCTCCCATTCGAACACGGGGCTGTGTCGGGAAGCGGCCAGGATGAGCTGCTCTCCTGGAGCAGGAGGTGTGGAAACAACTGATTTCAACACACCTTTGGCAGGTCTCTGGTGGAGCTGGGTTTATCTGGTGGGATTTAACTGCTCTGAGGCTAATAAAGGCATAAAACACCAGCGGGGCAGTGAGTGCTGGGGCAGGGCGAGCTGAAGGTCATGCTGAAGAGTGGCCTCAGGGACCATCAAAGCCCTGACCCCAACCCCTGTAGCCATTTGCTTGCTTCCTTCAGGTCTTGGTTTAAAGTGTAGAATTTAGGTGAATTTTTAGCCTGCTTATTGTGTATCTGCGAGCCAGGGACGGTCCTGGATTTGGTTGCTTGTATCCCGATTTGGTTGCTTGTATCCCGATTTGGTTGCTTGTGTCTCAATTTGGACTGGGAGCACTGAGGGGAAGCTGTCCCAGGCTTGGTAAAAGATGCCTTCAGCCTTAGGAAAGGGACAGCAGAAGGAGGCTTGAGGTAGGTTGCTTGCTGCAAAACAAAACCAGGACTTGTGCTCCTGGGCGAAGGATGTGCTGGGATCTCATCTACCTCTACCAAGGGGGCATCTCCTGGTGCCCCCTTGGCTTTGGTTCTCTGCCTGCAGGTTGTCCACGGTGGGCCCATTGCCCAGTGACTTTCTGCCCCTGCTGCTCAGCCCAGGGAGCAGTTTCTGGTGTGCTGGAGCTTGCAGTGGCCTTGTGCTTCGGTGCGGTGTCGCCTGCCACACACTAAGGTCGTGGCTGAGTTGGCCACTGTGCGATGGGGTTTCCAGCATGAGTAATCTGGGTTTGACCAAGCAGTCCTGGGTGCTGCTGGGAGGATGCTGGTGGCTGCAGGACTGTGCCCAAAGCCCACTGGGACATGGGCCCTCATAAGTGCCTTGGCTCCTGGCTTCTCTGCTGGCTTCACCCTCAGCTCTTAAGGGATGGAAATGCTTAACTGGAGTGGTGAGGAATGGCAGGGGACATTTTGCTGCCACCTGGGGTCAAGGGTGAGGCGCCAGACTGCAGCGCTGGCAAAAGGCTGTTTGTGGCTTGGGGTGGTCACAAGGGTGTTGGAGAAGCCAGCCCTGGGCAGGGTGGGGCACAACTGAAAGCAAGAAATACCTGTCAGGGGTGAAGTTTCTTGTTGAGCTTTGAGAGGTTTAGGCTGAACTGGAGCAAGGCTTGGGCAGGAATGATGGGCAGAGACCTTGGGCTGGGGAGGGAAAACCCTCTTCTGTGGCCTGGGGCTTCCCATATGGTGTCATGTCCCTTCTGGGTGCCACTTGCCAGGCAGTGTCCTGGCAGCCACCTTGATGTGGATCTGCACAGCACCAGGAACACTTTCACAAGGACTTTGGGTTTGGGTTGCTTCAGGTACAGCCCTAAAATCATCATTCCTAAGCCCAGTGTGGAAGCAGTGCAGGAGCTCAGTGCCTTGAACAAAACCAAAGTGCCCCAAAATAAATCACAAGTTGTTGTTGTTGTTGTTTTCCTCCCTTTCCTTTTTCTTGGACATGAACCCCCTGACTTTCCCTGGGGGATCTCCATGCACCCAGCAAGGGTTAGTGGTGCTGAGCATCTTGTGGCCTCGCATCCCTGTCCTAGTTTCATGCTAGGAGGGGCAGATGAGATGTTTTGTGCCACACAGAGGGTTTCCCAGGGGACTCTTCCAGAGTCCAAAGTCCCCTGGCTGATCCCTC
This sequence comes from Semnornis frantzii, assembly GCA_013399775.1. NCBI lineage: Eukaryota > Metazoa > Chordata > Aves > Piciformes > Ramphastidae > Semnornis > Semnornis frantzii. The sequence continues at coordinate 23,009 of VWYK01005403.1, forward strand.
CTGGATATGGGCAGACCTCATGGCAGGAGGGAAACTCCCTGGAGCAGGATAACTGGGATCTGGGATGCAAATATGAAGTCACTGGGCTAATTTAAAAAAAAAAAAAAGAAAGAAAGAAAGAAGGAAAGAAACTAAAGGTGAGGGTTGAGGAAAAGTGTCCCAGAACTTTTGTGGCAGGAAGTGTGGAGTTTGGAAATGTACTGTGACAAGCACAGCTGCAGAACTCCCCCGGGATGGATTCTGGTTAAGGAGGTGAGGCAGGTGAAGGAGAGGAGGAGGTAGGTTCTGCCCCTGTGCAGAGCTGTCTGGGCTCAGAGCTACCCGGGTTTTATCCTGGACAGAGATAAAAACACTGAAAGCACTCAGGGAAGGTGATGGAACTTAGCCTGAGGATCTGGTGTCCCCTCTGTCCCTGGGGTCCCCTCTGTCCCTGGGGTCCCCTCTGTCCCTGGGGTCCCCTCTGTCCCTGGGGTCCCCCCTGTCTGCGGGGGCAAAGATGGATTTGCCAAGCGTCCCCTCCACCTTTGCCCTTCTCCAGGGATGTTCCCAAACTATTTCTGTTTTCCTCTCCTGCTCCCAACCTGCTTTCCTTGCAGAGAAGCTGCTTCCTGAGCAGAGTGATGCCACTTCCATTCTGCATTTCCCCAGTGGGACGTGGTTTGGAGTGTGGGCAGGGAATGATGTGCTGAGGGCAGCAGGGTTTGGGGAGCCAGGCTGTGACTGCTCTGCCTGCCACGGATGTTCACCTTTAATGAACTAAAACCTTAAAAATCAACCTGATTTTCTTAGCTGGGAGACAAAAGAGGTGTTTGTTCCCTGCCCTCTGGGGGCACCTGGGGCTAGGGGGAGGAGAAGGGGGCTGCTGTGTGTGCCATTGCTCCCCATCGATCTCAGCTTCTTGGCACACATGGTCCAAGGCACTTGTGCCTTGCTCCTGAGTCCCCCCAGCAGGGCTCATTCCCACCCCTCTAGCCCTACTCTGGCACTGCATGTGATGGGTTTGTAGGGTGCTGCTTGCCTGTGGGGTTGGGGTGTCTGGCTTTGATAGTGGAGCTGTTGCTCCCCTGTGCAGATGAGAAGTAAGGAGCAGGTGAAGAAGAGGGTGAGGCAGGTCCTGCACCTCTGCAAAGCTGTCTGGACTCAGAACTATCCTGGTTTCTGGAGCAGACCCCAATGGATAGGGATAACAGCACTAAAAACATGCAGGGAAGGTGCTGGAACTTTGCCTGAAGGTGTAGTGTCCCCTCTGTCCTCGGGGTTGGGCTCAGTCACCTCCTGGGAGAAGGGCAAGAGAAGGTGGTTGCAGAACTCCAGCAGATCCTGTGGTATGTCAGCTGGGGGCTCAAGGGATGTGTTTGTGTGTGACACCTGGCTGATGAAACCCCTTGAAAGGGTTAGCAACGGGAGAGCAAAGGTCCCTGGCATGCACTGGGTGCAGGGGGACTTGGGTTTTGGCTGGGGCAGGGACGTGGGGGCTGCAGAGGGTGGGACGTCACCGCTGTGTGCAGAGCAGGTGAGCGACAGCCAATGTCTGCAGCCTTGTGAAGATCTCCCCAGGTTTGGGGGTTGTTGTGTATTTTGGTGAGAGGAGATGCCCAGTCAATGGCTTTCCAAGAGAAACAAAAAGAGAGGAGGAAAATGCCCTAAAATCCATCCTGGTGAGGGGTAGGGATGAGAGCATGCTGGAGAAACCCTGGGAAAGGCTTTCTGGCTGAACTCTGCTCCTGTGGATCCACACCAGGATCTTTTCATCCCTCTTCCACTGCAGTGACAGGCAGATTTGTGCTGGAATGAAGGTCTGAATTTGCCTGGCTTCTCTGCTGGCCCTGGCAGCAGTGCTGGGTGCTGCAGGGACCAGTCTGGCTCCTCTTACAGGGTCTCTGCCTGCCTGGGAGGCTGCTGGAGGCTCTCTGAACGCAGCAGGCAGTAAGGGTCGTTCCCTGCTCACGGCTCTGTTTGAGTTGTTCCCATTTCCCCTTTTAAACCCAAGTTTTATTTAAAGCAGGCTCTGCTTTTGAGGTCTGTTTCCAACCCCCTTGAAGTCTTTCCCTTGATGCTGCCAGGCTGAAGTCTTGACCAAATGTCTTTTTGTCCCTGGGAAGTGGAGTCACAGCTCCAGATCTGGGTCAAACTTTGGGGCTGTCGGAGCCGCTCCGTCTGCAGATCAAATGCTGCCTTGTTCCCACACCACACAACTACCACACTGGTGCTGACACTGACATTGCCAGCTGGGCAAAAGCAATGCCAGGGCAATTTCCCCTTGGTTATGGAGCTGGTGGTGTTAAAACACCCTGGGATGAGAAGTGCCTTTCTGGAGAGCTGGTTGCACCGCACAGGTGTGGATGGGTAGTGGGATTTGGGCGCCTTGGCCTTGGGGGAAAAAAAGTGAGAGAAAGAGGGAAAATAAAAACAATTCCAGTTTGGGTTTGCTCTCATGGAGGAGTTTCCATGCTGAGTGCTGCCCCAGGGAGCAGTGAGGGGCAGATCTGGCAGGACAGGCTCCAGGTCTTTTACATCACAATTCTGAGTGTGCCAAAGTGAGTGGTTTTCGGCCCGCAATGAACGAGCCTCTCGTTAAAAGGTCTGTCCCTGGAGAGCTGTGGGAGGTGAAGTGGAGCAGGCGAGGGGGCTCGTTTGGAGCTTGCTGTTGGATGTGGGGAAGGTTGCTGACATCTGGTCACTTCCAGAATCTTGGAGTTGCTTTGCTTGGGGAAGGTCTAAGACCATCCAGTCCAGCCGCCGCTGCTTGCCTCCACCGTACTGGAGTGGGAGATGCGGCAATGGTGAAGTGTCGGTGCCGCTGCATTTCCAGCTGTAGGTTTGGGCTGCTGCAGGGGGGCCTGGCAGCTGTGCCTGTCTGTCAGAGAGAGGGACAGACAGACAGACAGACAGAGGGACCCCTATCCTCTCTGCATTTCCTTCCATTGCAGGGTTGGTCCTTTCTCACCGCGGCAGAGATCTGCGCCGCTCCTCGCTGTTGCAGATGCTCTGGGAATCGCCCTGGGGCTGGGAATGAGCAGAGAGAGCTGCTGGGTTTAGCTGGAGGTTTAAAATAATAATCTGGTTTCTGGGGCTGCCAACGTTGGCACATGCCAGGAGCCTGCTGACTGGGCAAGGAGGTGGGTTGTGTCCCTGCAGGGGTTGGCGACCCAGGCTGTCTGCTTCGTGTCTTGCTCGGTGCTATCCCAGCACTGCTCCCTTCCGTCACCAACACAGGATGATTTTTCGTCTGAGAAGGAAGGGGAACATCCCCTGGGTTGAAGTCCCTGTGTGGGCTGGCTGCTGATGTCCCTGTGGTACCATGTCCAGTGATCATGGAGCACCCAGGTGGATGCATTTTAGGGGGGTACAGTGGGAGGGGGCTGTGTGTCACCCTGCCTCAGAAGGAGCCACGGGAGCACGATGTGACCTGGTTGTGCTGCCTGCAGAGCCAGGAGTTGTGGTGCAGCCATGGTGGAGCTTGCACCGAGGTGTCCTATCTGGGCACCCAGCCTGAGTTGGGCAGTGTTGCCTGGCACTTCGTGTGTGCCCAGTTACATGGTGCCCTGGGCTGAAGGAGTTCTGGGTGGCCCACTGAAGGAAGTAGTTTGTGATGCCTGAGCTGCTGCTGTTCCCATCAGTGAGTCCTCTCTGGGCAGGGGACACACATTGGGAGCCAGCTGGGCAGTGGCTACCTTGAGCTCATTTCTGTCCCAGCACCCATGAGTGCTCACAGGACCTGGGCAAGGTGCAGGATGGTGAATCCTAAAAATGAATATTTTAAGGAAAGAGGAATATTTTTAAGAGAGGTGGAGGGAGGAGGAAAGGTGCAGATTTCCCACTGTGCTTTGCAGCAAGGATGTTGCCAGCACCACCTTAATGGTAGTAATGCCCTGGATTTGCACGGTGCTGCCTGTCCCATACCCAGTGGCTTCCTGGGGCACTGCAGCATGGTCACTGCTGACCTGGAGCATCAGCAGCCACCTGTGTGTGCTGCTCCTTGGAGTCATTGCACCCTGAGCTGGGGATCTCCACTGTTCCCAGCAGGGAGCGTCACCTGCTGCCGAGGCTGAGCAGGGATTCAGGACGTGCTGGTCATCACCCATCCACTTCATCCTTCTGTAGCTCTCTCCCAATCCATAAAGCAGGAACATTCTGCTGGGATTTGGGAACCTGCTGTGTGCCACTGTGTGGTGTGGTAAGAGCTGAGCTCTGAGGATGCGCAGAGCTCGGGGAACCTGGACAGGTTGGCATGGCCCAGGAATGCCATGGGTGCCACCATAGTGAGGCTGTGGGACCAGATCTTCCTGTGTTGCCACCTTGACAGTGACCCAGAGAGATGCTGAAGCCATGTAGATGGCTGCCATCCCACTGGGAATAGAGCAGAGCAGCATCCTGCTGCATCCACAGCTGTGGCTAAAGTGTCACCTCCTGAATTTCCCCGTGAAGGGTGCTGGAGAGGGATGCTTTGCTGGGAAGGGGACGTGGCAGCTGGATGTGGCTTACCCAGGTCATGAGTGGGGATCCCTTCAGCTTAGAGTCTGTGTGGGGGATCCCTCTCCCCAGCTAGATGGATGCTCTGTGCCTCTCTGCTGAGCTTTGTTCTTTTCCCCAGCACTCAAAATGTGAAATGCACCTTCCTGAGGCCTGCCTGGATGCATTCCTGTGTGATCTACCCTAGGGGATCCTGCCTTGGCAGGGAGGTTGGACTTGATAATCTCTGGAGGTCCCTTCTAACCTCTAAGGTGCTGTGATTCTGTGGGTGCCATGGCCTCATGGGCAGCTGTCACCATTCCTGGGGAAGGATCCCAGGATCCCAAGCCTCTCCAAGCAAGCTGCTTCCTGGCTTTAACATAAGCACTGGAGAAACTGCTCGCGTTGTGCCAGTCGCTGCTCCGAGCAGAGATCCTGGGGCTGGCAGGAGCTGGGTTTGTCTGTGTGGACTTGGTTTGCTCCATGTGGGTGCTGAGGCTGTCACAGATGTGCCAGGTGCCCCGGAGGTGTGCCAGGAGATATTAAGTCCCTGTGAGAATAAAATCAGGAAGTTTGCAAGTGCCAAGACTGGCTCTGGCCGTGGCTGCGAGACAGAGCTGGCCTCAGACGATGCTTTCCTCTGCTTTGGGTGCAACACAATGGACTTGAGCCTGGGAATTTGGAGATGCCCAAGGGGAGTTCTTTCCCCCCCATTGTCTTTTTTTTTGTCTCCCTTCACATGAGCAGCAGAATTTCGGGATGGAAACCAGGCCTTTCCTGCACAGAAATGGGACTTGCAGTGGGAAGCAGCCGTGTGTGCAGCAGGGAATGCGTTGGCAGAGCGATTTCAGGACAGATTTTTGCACAAACATGACAGAGTCTGGGAAAACCTGGGGCAGCTGAGTTCCTCCTCCCGTTCAACAGGTACCAGCACTTGAGCTGGTTTGGGTTTTTTCCTGCCCTTTGGATTATTTAAAGGCCAGAAGAGAACTTCCAGCCTGATATCCTATAAACTCAGATGGAAAATTTCGCTCAGGTTCTGAGTGGGAGCTTGTGTCCCAGTGCCACCTCCTTCCTGCACCACAGTTGCTCCTCACCCTACTCCCTTTTATCCTTCACTTGCTCCAGGTCATCTTCTTCCTCCCCAGCTCTGTCCTCACCCTTTGCAGCATCCCCTGAAGGGATGGAGTTTGGGGAGCTTGGTTTTATTTTAAAGGCCTTCCCCCATCCACACAGCCTTGCTGGGAGCCTTCCCCTGCCCCACCGCTGCCTTTCCCATTCCCAGGGCTGCTAGATGCCAGTGCTATGGGCACCTCTTTTCTAGGCATGCTTCCCCACAGCCCTCCTCTTCCTCAGCTCACGTGGGGCAATATGCTTCATGGCTCTATCCAAGAGGAAGAACCTTACTCTTCTTCAGGTGACTGAGGCTCTGGCAGGCTGATGCGTGATAGCAATATTCAGTGAGCACTGGACCACATTTGGGCTATTAGTGCTGGAGTGAGGGAGGTGATCTGCCACGTGTGGGGCAGGCAGTGTGCGTGGAGGGCATGTGTGGGGCATATTGTGTGCCCCAGGTGGGCCTCAGGGCTCTATCCAAGGTGGGATGCTGCAGTGGAAATGTTGGGTGAGAGCTGTGTGGTTGTGATGAGCTGAAAAATAACTGCCTGAGCCAAGTGAGTGGAGAGAGACTCAGCTGTGAGTTGTGATTTACAGGGAGGTGCCAGGGGAGCCTTGGCAAGATGTTGGAGCCATACTGGTCCTGTCCTGGGTGGGGGAGTGGTGCTGGGGAGCCTCAATGAGGTCATGGTTGTGATGTGATGTGATGTGATAGCAATAGCAGCAGCAGGTGTGTACAGAAGCATGGAGGTAGGGGGTGGCGCACAGCTGGATGGGTGTGTAGGAGCACATGACGGGGGCGCACAGCTGGATGGGGGTGCAGAGCTGGATGGGTGTGCAGGGGGACACGATGAGGGCGCACAGCTGGATGGGTGTGCAGGAGCACATGATGAGGGTGCACAGCTGGATGGGTGTGCAGGAGCACATGATGGGGTGCACAGCTGGATGGGTGTGCAGAAGGACATGATGGGGTGCACAGCTGGATGGGTGTGCAGGAGCACATGTGAGGGGGCACATCTGGATGGGTGTGCAGAAGGACATGATGGGGTGCACAGCTGGATGGG
>VWYK01005404.1:12553-25127 GCA_013399775.1 Semnornis frantzii
CCTGAATGGTTTCACAGTCTGAAAGACCAAAATTTATGTTGTCATTTTGAAATGTGTAGTTTGGGTTTTGTTATTTTTTTTTTCATGCCACTGTTTTGTTACTACAGAAAATACCCTCTGGCACGTACTATAACACTGAGGAAGACAGGAAGACTCCCTGTGAATGCCCTGGAATTTGGGGTTGATCTCATCACTTATTATCAATGCCTTGTGCAGAATCCAGCCACCAGTTTCAAATTGCAGCAATTAGCCACATTTGCCTTACACAAAGAATCTCAGAATCATAGAATTGCTTTTGTTGGGAAAGACTTCTAAGGTCATCTAGTCCAACCATCATCTAACATCACCAGGGCCATTAAACCAAGTCCCAAAGTTCCATGCCCACATGTTTCTTGAACACCTCCAGGGATGGTGACTCTGCCACCTCCCTGGGCAACCTATTCAATGTCTTGACCACTCTCTCTGTAAACAAAATTTCTCTACCATCCAAATTAAACCTCTCCTGGCAGACACCTAAAACCCTAAGTAACAGGCATACAGATAGATTGGGGACTACTGATATGGGAACTTAAGTTATAATAGATACCTGTTGGAAGATAGTAATTCCATTTTCTGAGGAGCATGGAGGCATAGGTTCTAAGGCTGGGAAATTGGCACCTTTCTTCAGAGGAGCTATGTGCTTCTGCTCCTGCTTCGTACATTGACAGTTACGTTTGACTCTAAAGAGACTGCAAGTGGTACATGGATTGGCACAAAATCAAAAAACAGTCATCAGTGGGAATAACCACAAAACCTGGGAAGCCCTGGTGTTACTGAATTTCTTTTAACCTACTTCTCAGTTACTAATGTTTACCATTATCCCTTTGAGAAGGAATAAAATTAACTGGGAAAAAAATTATTTACTTCTCATTCTGAGGTCTGATTCATAACCTCTTGTTACATCTTTTTGAGAGTAAATAAATTCATCTGAGACTCCTTATTTTCCAACGAAACCATATGTTTTTCTATGAACTGGTCTAAAACCAAAACAAGCAAACAAGAGTACACAAGAAAGCAGAACTCTTCTCATGTAGGCTTTGGAAAGGTACATTTTACTGGGAAATCTTTGACTAATCACCTACCTTTTCTGAGACAGTCATCCTGCAAAATGAAAATCTGTCATCCTGTAAGGATATGTTCACGTGATGTTTGGAAGTATATAGCAATCCTTATGTCAGTACTGCATGTATTGTGGCATACAGAATCTGGGAGGTGCTATGCAAAGTCCTCCACTAACAAGTTCCAAAGTAATGAGGTTAAGCACAGGACGAGACATCCTTTTTCCTCCAAAGTCTTCAGAACACCATTACCTTGTGCTGCCATGCTGGTGTCTATAACATCTTCAAAGCATGGGGCTTTCTCCTTTGCAGAGACTGCAAATGCTGTCTTAGTTCACAATTATCCTTTGCAACAATCTCTTTAAAATCTGACAGGTGGTGAGCAACTTCTTATGTTCATATTTGAAACAGCTTTAATGTTAAGAATGTTGATTTTCTTCTTTCATTTTCTAGTCTGTTGATAGGATTTGAGTATTTAGAGTTCTTTTAAGCAAACACAAAACCACATTTCATATTCTTTCTTGACTTTACATACCTGGTGCAAGGTATCAAGACCTCTGAAATGGAGAAAGCTTATGCAGATGCTAAAAATAACACGTTTACACTTGTAAAGCACCATTAGCAAATGATTTTCCTAATGCTTTAGACAATATAGTAGCAAAGTGCAGCTGCTTCAGCCAGAATGGTATTTTAGTGATTTTTAAGAACTTAATGAGATCAGGTAATTGACTAGTGAAGCTAAAAATCTAGCCTTCAATTAAACAATCAACAGCTCCGTACATCAACATAATCATCTTCGCCCCTCCACTTCTCTGTTATCAAATCAATATGTGGGTAGCAGTTGTCTAAGAAACCACTTCCTCTGTGCTCCTAAACCAGTGTTCAGAACCCATTTTAAAGCATTTATTCAATCAGTCTGGTGTAATTTGCAAATAATGGAAGGTATGTAGTAATGCAGATTCCGTAAGCAACTAAGGAAAAATAAGGCCTTAATTAATCTGTTATTTAATGGCATTATTTAGCCTACATTTGTTCTGGTGCAACCAAAAGATAACTTAATTCTCGGCGTTTAAAAATATCATCACTTGTGTTTCAGTTGGCAGTGCTTCGGTGTATTGATTATACATATAGGAAATAAGATTGTACAGGTCACGTTGATGAATTGTGCAACCGGTAATTTAGAAGACAGTCATGAGGAAAAGAGTCACATCTTTGGAAAAAAAATGCACAAGAACATAAAATAATATTGCTAGCAAGTCTTTTCCAAAGGCAATATTACAACATAGCAATCTCGTTTTGGAGTGGTCGATAATGAAACAATATAAACTGCCCTCCCCACCCACAACCACATATGTAAACTATGTATTACTTTAAGCATGGGCAACTACTGCTGCCTGGCAAAAGACTCTGAAATCAAGAAGTTGTATCTCAGTACACAGTACATTCGCAGGAGTTCTGGTGATATGTCAACTGCAGGCATCTGCATCATAATTTTCTTCTCTAGCAAAAATGTTTACTTCCATTTCAGGTTGAGTAGAAAAACATTTCTATGCAAAATATGCCAAAATGTTAGGCAATGATTAAAAGGCACAAAAAGCTGCTGTGAAATGAGATGTTAACAGGTAAATCAGCGACTCCAGCATAACTTTTTTCTAATTAAGGCATAAATATACTCCAACATGTATTCTGACACAAGAAGGATATCTAACTGTTGGAGCGAGTCCCGAGGAGGGCCAAAAAGATCATCAGTGGGCTGGAGTACTTCTGCTATGAGGACAGGCTACAAGAGTTGGGGGGGTCTTCAACCTGAAGAAAAGAAGGCTTCAAGGAGACCTTATAGTAGCCTTCCAGTATCTGAANGCTTTGAGCGACCTGTTCTAGTGAGAGGTGTCACTTCCTGTAGTGGGGGGTTGGAACTAGATGACCTTTGGGGTCCCCTCCAACCTAAACCATTCTATGATTCTATATTCACCACCTGCATTTCCTGTAAGTAGACCCTGACCTCTCAGATACTCCAGAAGGTTTAGAGGAGGAAGGTAGCTGGTGAAGCAAACCAGTTCCAAACATGAGCAGTGTCCATTGTGAGAGGACCACCAGCAGAAAATTAGCGTCCTCTATTCAGCTATTGCAGCATCAGCATTGTCTTCTCATACCAGTACAGGAAATTGTGAACAATGTGAAGACTACCTGCTTGCGGTTCTGTATGAGATTTTCAGCAAGTGGTGATCTGATTGGGTTCAGTCCTCAGCTTCCCAAAAAGAGTTACCATAAAGGGACATTATTTTGGGGAAATGCGCTGCATCTCCTGCCTGCTTACAGAGGCAAGATCCAGGTGTCTGGGCCTGCCAAGAGCAGCTGCCCCTGCTGCTGCCACTATTGTTGCTGCTCCACTGAATAAAATAACATTATTTCACTTGGGGTAAGGCACTCATCAAGGAGACAATATTGTACTGACCACAATACTGTGCCAAGATTGCCTGTGTCAGCCTCCAGAGCCGAAACCAGAGAAATGGGCTAGCTCAGAAGGACAGGTCTCAATAGAGTAACTCATTCACAGTTCCTCTACATATCTAACTGTGACTGACACAGTCAGAGCCAAATTTAATCCAGTTTCTTCCTGAACAAGGAGCCCAGAAACAATTAACTAAATTCTCTCAATTAGCAAAATTTTCTCCACTGTGACAATACATCTCCAGTCAAAATGACACTGTTACCATCCTTTAGATGCTGACTCTAATTTGGGCTGTTTTCATTCAATGTAGTTTTGGAAAGAGTTCTCCTGGCAGAACCATAGGAGTGTGTTGATGGCTGGGAGGACAAGACTCTTGAGAGTAACCTCAGCCACTGCCCCAGCCTTTAGCAGAACTGAGTCTTTTTATACCCTAGATTTGCAACAGGTCGGAGCTGCTCTCTGACTGACTGTGTGCTAGATTAAGTTTTTGACTGGGTAAAAGAGTTTCTTCTTACATAGAGAAGGAAGTGGAATAACTGATGTGTATAAAGCAAAATTACTTCTTCCTCTTTTCTTTGTCCTGATAGCTGCAGTAAGTCATTGAGATACAACCGCATGGTCATGGACAGTTCTGACTCATTTTAAAAATGCCTATACCCTCATGTGGGTGTATCCTAGGACAAGCACTTTCAGTACACCTAGGCTAGGATAAAAGTTGTAGTTTTGAAGATTAGCTAACTCAGCTTGACTAAGACTTTTTGAAACTTGGCATACAGATAGGACAAGTCAAAGATGTTAAGTGTTTGCTAAGTAATTATAGAGATACAACTTTATAGAGATACAAATTATAGAGATTCTAGAGATACAACCTGTCTAGACAATAACAGAATGCTTTCTAAAATTACATGCCATGCTCATGGGAAGTCCTTCTGCAACAGCCAAGAAGAGTTATGGCATAGGAAATGATCAATAAGAAGTTTCTCCACACAGGTCTTCAAAGCAATAGCACAGATTGACATGTAGGGAAACTGCATGAAGGCCTTGTTCACACAAGAGAAAAGATCAGTAGATTACATTTTGTAAGATCAGTAGATTACATTTTGTTTTGTTTTGGAATTGTTTGTTGGTTGGCTTTTTTATTTTTTCCAATCCCAAAACCTACTAGAAGTCTACTAAAATAATCTCAGTTTTAGCAGGTCATAGTCTGGGCTCCTGGCTGACTGTAGCTCAGCCTGCTAAAATAGTGCTAAAGCTATTGAGATCTACATGTTTGTCTGATGTGATTTTTAGTGCTTAAGTAAGATTGATTGAATCAGATCTCCTGGAAATAGCACCTTCCTTAAGGCTGATGAGATGGCAGGTCATTATCCATGACCATTCAATATTTTAACTCAAATAATTTGCCGAATTGTACCAAAAAACCCACAAAGTTCAATCTGTCTTTAGCATTAGTGTTCCTAGCTGACTGCAAGCACCCACTCATTTCCTATAGGATAACAGAAGGCAAATGGTTTTGAGTTCATTTTTAGTGAAATGTACTCAGACAAAATCGCCTATCTAATCTACTTTAAACGGGAACTTGAAAATGTATAGCCTGCATGCACGCACACATGACCATTGTAATAGTTGTCACCTTCTACAAAATCAGCAGATATATTCTTAGACATTAATGCATATCCATACACTTTTTGCTTCTGTCTAGCTGACAGGAGGGAGAACAACTTAAAAGTAACTGTTTCTCAGAGTTATACTAGCATCTCTTACATCTTAAACAACACCCTTAGGAAAATAAAGAAAACAAATTCTATTTTTAAAAGAGGGAGAAAGTCACTACCACAACTGAAGAGTCTCTCTGAGCATGGTTCTTTTTTATATGGGTGAAAAAAACAGCAACAAACACCCAAACCCACAACAACAATGACAAACCCTCTATTCTATTTATTATTAAGGCTTAATGACATGGCTGGGTATCAATTTGGTAGGGGAATAAAATCTCTATCTCAATTAGTCCCATTAGAAATTATCTCTTCACAACATGGGAGGTTATTTGACATTCAGGAGAAAATTCACAAGTCACGGAGTCAATTGAAAGAGTCCACCAAATAAAAATTTGCTGCTATAGCTCCATGTGACCAGAACAACAGTCTGGACTTGCTTGAGAATCCCTAGTTTTAGCAGTTGTTTGCCAATAGCTCTCAAACAATGGAGTTGTGAAATGGAGCCACTTAAGTTATCATGATGAGGCTTTTTCACAATTGTGTCAAGTTTTTTTGGCTTGGCATGCACCACCTGAAATATTTTAGAAATACACATTGATTTCCTGTTTGAATAAATAGAAGACAGCGAATCACCTATGCTCATAAGGCTTGCAGCCAACAAACTCCACAATTCAGAATAAGACAGACACTCCACATTTGGTAAGCAGCTGTTGACACCTACAGACCTAGACGAAATCTTTCCGTCCTTGCTAAGTCCAAACCATCATTAAACGTTAATGGGAAGTTGATTTGAATGAGATCAGCATGCTCTAATCTGCTGTTGATGCTTATTTCAGGTTTTCAGCACTGTCAATCTTGAAATTTTCTCCTGTGATAAAATAATGTCTTTATAATCTAATCTTTCTCTTATATGTATACATAGCTAAAAGATTGTAATATGCGCGTACGGGTTTTGTTTTGGGTTTTGGGGGGTGGTATTGTGGTTGGGTTCGTTTTTTGGTTTTAGTGCTCAGAGAAGACATCTCATAGTAGACTTCTTCGGGGCCTCATATAATTTATCGCTGTCCACTAAACCCTCCATTTATCCGAGGTGACAAGAGGAAGGTCCTTTCCAGGGAAAGTTAATAATCAGGAGTTATAAGTTATTATTTCCTATTATTGTACGATTAAAGACGTTCTGGCTATTTCAGTATGAAGGATTAAAGTGTTCGGGATTCCAAACGTCGTGCAATCGCTCTTCTCCCCACTCCCTGCACACCGCGGGAGCACGCCGGGCTCCCCCTGACCCTGCCGCGGAGGTGGGCTCGCCTTGCCAAGGGGGTCCCTCCCACTCCCACGGATGACCCTGGCCGCCGCCTTTGGGGCAGTCCCAGTCACCCTCGCAGCTCTCCCCGGCCTCGATCAGCCCGAGCATTCGGTGGGGCAGGCGGCCGTGCCCGCTGCGAGCCTCGGCGGCCCCCGGCGCCGCGCTGTGTACGGAGTCAAAGTACATAAGCGGCTGGGTCAATACCCTATTAGGCTAGAAACAGTTCTGTATATCAAAGGCCGACGAACCTAATGACTAAAAATATAAGTACCTGACCCGGAGGATTAATCACACACTGTCAAGCTGAAATTGGTGCAATTCTTCCAATCATTAACGTTTTGCTTACAAAAATGTGCTTTTCTGTTTGTTTTTCTGCTAAATGATAACCATTTTCAAGTTGGATCGGCTGATAAAAAAGTCGAAAACAAGACGGGAGCTGTCCCGGAAAGGTCATACGTGCTAGTTCGGCATGAAATAGTCAACAGGCAAACAAATAGGGAAACGCAGGGTGGCACAGAAGGGGCTCGAAGGTTTTATGGAACGGTGTCAAGTGCTCTGGCTGTTTTTCTCCCGCCGAAAGGAGATGGCCCTGGTAGAGCCCCGCCACAGGGATTCCCACGCAGGTCTCCCTCGCTGTGGAAACGAGCTTCGGGTGCTCGGTACGTCTGCGCCGGCAGCTCAGCCTGCGCCCGCCGGTGGGTTTTGTCAAGGTGCCGTGAAACGGTGACCCACCTCCTCCTCGGGCCGGTGGGTGTGTGAGCAAGGGTATTTCCGCAGCCGAGACTGGGTGACGGCGCTGATGTCACCTGTCTGGACGCTCTGAAAATCCACATCCCCGGCGTCTGCAAACTGCATCGGCGCTTCCCAGCTGCAGGGAGTCGCTAAATCCCTTGCCATCGCTGAGGAGTGCCGGGGTTTAACGAACTCGGCTTTCCGGGGCCACGTTACACCAGTTGGGATACAAACTCAGAGCACCCACCCCGTCATGAATGGAGCCGTCTCAGTCTTTAAGTGCGGCGGTCTCCCGGTTCGCACCTTGTGGATATCAATTTTACTGGAGTTTACCCAACGCGCCACACCACCGGGCCACCTCCTGCGCCCGCCTGCCGCAGCGGGTCTCGCGTGTCCCACGCATGTTCCCGTTACCGCTCGAAAGCACAGTCCTATGACGAAGCCAATTTCAAGAGGGAAAGCCAGTTTCGTGCTCTCTAATCTCGTTCGGGGCAGACAAGAGAAAGAAAAACGAAAGGGAAAGGACAGAGACGCCATTGCGCGAGTGGCCCCCGCTCCGCTCCTGCCGCAGCCCCCACGGCTAAGCCCCACAAACTGACTGCGAGCTGTTCTCGCCCTCGCCAGGACCTGGCCTGAGATCTGCGACAGAAACTCTGAGAGAAAGAAAATTATTTTTTACTCCTCAGTGGAGGCCGTCGCACGCTTTCTCTTCTGGACGGAGACCTTGTGCGCACCAGGTCTTGCAGGGCCGAGGAAACGGCCAGAGTCTGCGCGTCTTCCAGCGTGGATAGGCACAGGTGGCAACGGAACCGGACCTTTTGCTTCATGTTTTCGGCCCCTGTTCCGTTTAAAAAGAGTAAACCAAAGCTAAAGCTACTCAATTACAGAGAAAACTTAGCTGCTGTTTCTCGAAGCATTAGCCAGCTCAGACGCGACGGACCGGCTGCCCTAAGTGCTGCTTCTCCCCCGCCCCTTCGACAGGCAAAACAGGCATTGTTTGTTCGCTAAAATCTTTTCGTGGCACTAAAAGCCTTTGTGGTACCCGCCCTCTTCCTAGTTCTCTGTGTGATCGCTGCGGCGCCTGGGGGTGTTTGAAGACCCCGGACGTCGCCCACCCCCCGGGATGCCTGAGGGCATTTCTCCGCATCCCCGGGGCCGTGCTTCTTCCTCGCGCCCTCGGACCGGCATAATTTCGGAGAAAGGACAATGAAAAACCACTGTTGATTTAGGCGGGTCAGCGGCTGCCCCGGCTCGGGTCGATGTCCGGCCCTGAGCAGGTGCTGCCGACCCTGCTCCTCCTCCAGCCCGCGCCCCTCCGGCTGCCCCAGGGTCCGCGCGGCTCGGGGATAAACACCTACGCAACTATCTGGAACTCGCAGAGCAGGCTTTCCTCTCTTTCCCGAGCAGGCAACGGTACAGGCAAAACCAAAACCTGAGGTAAAGGACTGAAAAATAGAAAAATAAATTTAAAAGAAAACGTGAGCTCGCATCAGATCCCCGCAACTTGAAGGCGACCAGAGGGCGGCAGGGTGGCCAGCAACTGGCACAGTACTGCAGGAAAAAGCCCTGTATCAACACGCGTGGAGCATTGTTGGCGGCAAGGAGGTTTGGGATTTCTTCCGACAGCAACTGGACAGCGAGCACGGCAGGGGGTGTAGAGTTTAGTTTTATTTCACAGACAAGTCCATCAGAAATTAAATACCAGGTTTTGCCTTTTTTTTTTCTTAACATTGAACAACTATGTACAAAATATGAACAATGTGAGGTATAAAACCATGACTTTTAAAGAAAACTACTATGTACAGAAGCAGATAAGTGTACAATAGGCATTATCTTCCCATGGCTGTGTGCCTCCCTTATACCCTACAACTGATGCTAGTTTCTCTCCTACATCAGAGCTCCATCATGCCCCACATTTTCTTCTTAAATATAAAATCTGTAAAAAACAGCACTAGAGATTTTCAGGGAGAAAAATATACTTTTTTCCCCCGGGCAAATGGAACAATCCAGATTATGGGGCAAAGTGCTAAAAAATCTAAGAAGGCACATTTCATTTAACACGGAAGTGAAAACGAATCCGTCCAAAGAGTCTACCTGATGACTGGAGGGATGTCTTGGTGGAAAGCACCATGGCAGGTTAAACAGTGTGAGCATAAGGCACTTGTTGGGATGGTCAAATCCATCCCTATTTCACAGAACATGCTTCTTTGCTTGTAAAGGACATTTAAATTAACTACATTTGTTTACACATACAAAGGGTTTAGTCCTGCAATCCATATTCACTTCCATACTAGCTAGAGAGGAGTTTTGCCTGATCAACAACAGCTGATTCAGACTCCCTTTGAGCAAGGACAGGGTATAATATTGTATTTCAGTTAGAACATCAGTTAATGTACAAATATATCTTACAAGTAATTAAATACAAACCATGTTCCTTTAATCAAATTAGGTATCTGCCAAAAATGGACTCTTTGTGGAAAATATATCTTTTTTTCTCTGTTTATTATAAAACAAGTCTGGTTTGTGGTGTTATTTTCTTTCAGTGAAACGGTCAAAGTTTTCTCCTGTAGCCTAATATTCTTCCAAATCAGCCCCTGGTGAAGTGTCCACTTTCTGCGTGGGGCCATTAGTGGGTAGGATTGTAATAGCCTTTATCGCCTTCAATGTCCACTTCTTGATCAGAGTCCTCAGAGACATCAGACTCCAGGTCCTCCTGTGAGGCTGGTGAGGGGGTGTACTGTGAGCCATCCAGGGAGACCTCTTTACTCTTCTGCTCGGGGGTCGGGCAGCTCTCCGGTCTTTGGTCACTGTGACCGTCAGCACCTTCCACTTCTTTTTTGGTGGCCTGGGGGTTCTCCTGCAGTGAAAGAAGCTGGCTTTACACAGAAATAAGGGACCATGGAGCCTGAAGGCCTGAGATTTCCTCAGCTGTACTGTGAGGGAAAAGCACTTTGGGTTTCTTGCAGAGAAAGGCAGGTGTCCTGCTACCCTCCCCCTTCCCCCAATCCCGGCCTCCTATCATGACCAGGACAAGACCGGGGAAGAGCTCAGCTGCACGCAGGAGCTCAGCTCTGATCCCACTCATCAGCGGCCACAGGGGCTGCTGCCATGAATACGGCTCCTTGGCGATGGTTATCACAGCCACTTCAAAAGAGTCAGGAGCTACCCGAGCCCAGGAACCTCTGAACTTTTGTCTTTACCAAAGCAAATGTTTATTATGAGTCTACAAACACCGACACACAGCTTCCTCCTGCCCTGATCTTTCCTTAATTACACTCAACAGCAAAAGAAGGGAAGACGAATTCATCAGTAAAGGAAAAAAAAATAAATTGCTAATTAAGCCAAGCTTCTACATTAAAATGCTCATCATTAAAAACAAACCAAACCAAAACTCAATTTCTGAAGGCAGGAGTAGCCCTGCATTGGCTATCTGGGGACTCCAGTCCCTTACAGGGGTATGAAATTATACCCTTACTAGAAAGCAGGGAGAGACATGCACATACCCATGGTATAACCATGTGGGCTCAGAGAAATGGATGCAACTAAATGAAAAGGAGGAAATGACTTAAAATGCCTGAGATCCCAAGCAAAGTCTCTGGACACTGCGGCATGGGTCAAGCCCTGCCGAGGAGGCACAGCCAGGAACCCAGCCTGGCTCTTGCCAGTGTGAAGGGATTTTATTAAAAAATCAGCTGAACTGTGGGTTAAATCTGGAGGAGAAGGACACATAATAAATATGTCTTGAGTGTGCACTGTGATTATTTTTCTTATTATTTTTATATTAAAGTCTGGTTTATGAGTAAAACTCATCCTCTCATGTCACACTTAGTAAAGCTGGGCTCAGGCCACAAGGCAGGGATTTTTCACAAATCTTTGAGCCAAGAGGCCTCAATCTGACCAAGCCATGCAGGATCGGGCCTATCTGGGCAGTGAAAATTACTTATCTGCTTAAGCACAATTTCTAAGGGAAGTAAAACTGCTCTCAGTCTCATACACCATAACAATCTGTAAACAAAAAGTAAAAGCTACTGAATTTTCCATGAAGCTCCTCAAAACAAACAAGGCATTTGTACCTGCCTCTCCCAAAGTCTGCAGAATAAATCCACTTGTGTTTATTAAGACAGAGTGCTTTAGAAGACTAGTAAATACTCTTCTCCAAAACAACTGCCTAAGTAATTTACTGACAATTACTTATCTTTTCCATGTTAATTGGCTAAACAACATATGGGTTTACAAAACAATTAGTGTGGAGTTTTAATAGGTAGTGTGTGAAAGCTGGGCATAATTGATATAGGAACTACATTAGGAGCTTTTAACATTAGTGCTGCCTGAGTGAACCCTCATGGATTTCAGCATGGCTATTTGTCTTTTTAATCAAGGTGAAGAGGTTAAACAGCCTTTCAGATGACTTCTGCATACAACCTGGAATAGGCAAGCAAGGCATAAGATAAGACAATTAAAGTACTTAGTTCTATAGAAACAGAAATATCCCGGTACCTGTTTTAGACGCCTCCATTTGGCTCTGCGATTCTGAAACCATGTTTTGACCTGAGTAACGACAAGGAGAAGGCACAGGGTAGTCTCAGAGCCGGTAAGCACCAGGAGCCTTACCCGGGCCACAAACAGAAAACAAGTGTCAGCCCCGCCTAGGCCCCCCCGCCCCAATCCATCTGGGTTCCCGGGAGTGGTGCACCGACAGCAGCTGGACTGAGTAGGGCTGGTACCGTTGGCCTCGGGAGCTGCCCAGGGATAGTATGCAGTTCCCTGGGATCAAGGCTCAACCTCACCTGCCTCTCACTGAGCTGCAGCATCTTGGCCAGGCGCTTCCTCTCTGGTGGGGAGAGGTATTTCTGTGTCTCGAACTTCTTCTCCAGTTCGATGGTCTGGTCGTTGGAGAAGCGGACTTGTCCCCCTTTCCTCTTGTGCAGTGGCCGCTGGATGAAGGGACTCCATAGCAGCGGCTTCCCTTCAAAGAAAGGCACAGCGCCGAGGGTCACAGGCCGGCTGCCGATAGGGGTGCCTGGGGAGCCCCGGCCCCCACCCGATTCTGGGCGTAAAGGCCCACAGCGTCCAGGGCCCGTTAATTTCCTTCTCCTGATTTTACTTCCTCCGGTTCCTACTATGATCTCTTGACTGCTCTGATTTTTCGTCTCCGAAAGAGAGACCAGTTAAAGCCACTCTACAGGCTTTGGCAACATTTCCGTCAATGTGTTTCCTGTTGGTCTATCTCGCAAAGAAGAAAAAAAAAAAAAAAACCACCCAAAAAAAA
>VWYK01005404.1:25138-43036 GCA_013399775.1 Semnornis frantzii
AAAAAAAAAAAAACCAAACCCCAAAAACCTTTGCTTCCTTCTGCTCTTTCAGTGAGATGCTTCAATAACCTATCTCCCTTTCTCTGCATTCTATGCACCACTGCCCACTGCTTCGGTCCCCGCGGAGTGGGGACATTGTGGGACTGGGCGAGAGGGCCGCTCCAATACGAGGGCACAGGGTCCCCACTTGCTTAAGGCAAGAAGCGACCCGAGCCCCCCATCCCCACTGGGACTTGTCTGCCCGTGACCGCGGGAACGCGCCCAGCCCCGTGCCTGGGACAGCAGTGCGGGGCGAGGCGGTGCAGGCAGCAGCACGTCGGGGCGACAGTCCCTCTGCAGAGCAGCAGCTGCGTCCTGGGGCCAGAGGCTCTGGCCAGTGCCACTGAGTCACTCTGTTTGTCTTTCTCTCTTGCTGCCTGCACCCTTTGAAATTTGCTTCATTGTTTTTCAAGATTTTGCTTGCGTCAGGCTTTAGTAATTCTGGTGCAAAACAGACTCAAAAAATAGGAAGCAACTGGTTATTTTAGCTGTCATAAAGTCACATCCCACACAGAGGAAATGAACAATATCAGAAAAACGGATCCCGGCTATCAGAAGTCGAGTGTTTCCTGAATTTGTCTGTATTGAGGATGTCGATAAAGTAATCAGCAATGTGCACGACTCCCGGGGAAGAGCCTGCTTCAGGCGGCCAGGAAAACACTTAACAGCTTCTGAAACCAGATTTACTCCTATCGAGAGCTCAAGGTTTCCTGTATGAACGGAAAGGGTCAGCCTCTTTCACTGCATGAATGTGGTGAGTCAGGTCCAGTTTTGCAATCGCTAAGAACAAGTGGTGCAGCCTGGGCGCGGGGCTCGGCCCCCACAGCGGGGACGCGTCCCCAGCCTGGGGCTCGAAGGGGCCGCCGGGGCCCCGGTCCAACCCAGCCGCTTCGGCTAGACCTGACCTATCGGGGAGCCGCGGGGGGCCCGAAAGCGGAGCCAGCCTCCCGTCTGTTTTTCAAGTCATCCGCAGGAAAAGGCTGAGATCTGCCATGCGATCTCCCAGCACAATTAAAACTCCCCACCAAAACCACACGCGACACTACTAAGGACGCTCTCAGAGTCACTTGGTTTAAGGAAAACAAATCTGAGTCACCGCGGCCGCGCACTGCAGTCTCGTTGCCAGCTCCGGAGCACGACGCGTCTTTAATTTACTGTAAATCAGACGGGGGCTGAAGTGAGACAGGGGGAGAGCAGAAAGGCGGCGGGACAAGCGGCGAAGCGGGACAGATTTCAGGCACTTCCCATTTCCCTCCCATCCCAAACTCCGACGGAGGGACGGTAACGAGATGGGAACGGCGCTAAGTCAGCCGGGGAGGACAGGGTGGGACGTGGCTTACCCAGGGGGTCCTGTCGGATCAGAGCGTGTGCGTAGTCGCCGACGGCGCGGGGGAAGGAGTAGAGGGGCCCAGCGTAAGCGCCAGTGCCGTAGGTGGCAGCGAAATGGTGGGAGAAGGCCGGGTGGATGGGGGTCGGCTCGTAGATGGGGGTCTGGTACGGGGACACCAGGCTGGTGAAGGAGGAGTTGGGAGACGGCAGCGTTGGCGGCGGCGGGGCAGGTAGGGAGTGAGAGGTCGGGGCGGTGGCGGGACCTCGGCCCAGGATGTCCTCGATGTAGAAGGGCGTGGGGTGCGCGGGCTGAAGCAGCGGTGTGGGCGCGTACAGTGGGACGCCGACGCCCAGGGCCGCCGGCGCCGCACCCGGCGGCTGGTACTGCATGGCACNCGATAGGTTTCTATTGGCGCGGGGCGGAGCCCGCCTGGTCTCTGTCCCCTTCCTGCCACGGCTCCGTCTAGCCAATGAGCCCGGCCAGGGAAGGGGGAAACCACCCCCCGCCGGCGATCATTCCCCCCGCCTCCCCGAGCAAACTCCCTGTGGCGCCAATCAACCACTGCCGCTGCCTCGGGGAGTCCCGGCAGCGGTGCGTGATTCTCTGTCCCCGACGGCACCGCCCAGGATTGAGCACAGCGACAACGCGCGGGAGGTCCGAGGGTACGGGAAGGGGGTCTGACGGCACCGGGCAGGACGCCTTGTAACTGCCGTCACCGTCTCCTTCGCCTCTACCCGCGCACTGCACTGCGTCACCTGAATTTCTAGCTTCCCCACGAGGGAGAGCACTGACCAGGCACGGACTAAGGAAGGAGGCGGAGAAGGGGGTGCGCGGCCTTCCCCCTCGTAGCTCGCCGTGCTCTTCACGCCCTTGAAAAAGCCCCCGTGGCCGCTCCGCCTGGCTGCGCGGACCGCAAAAGGGGTGGAGGAGAGTAGCCACGGAGAGGGCGGTGGGTGGATTGCGGCCGGGCCGCGTGGGGTCCTGCCCTGTCTCCCAGGTCAGGGCGCGAAACATCGAAGAGGGTCGCGGAGAAGCGCGGTGCAGTTTCGTGCTCCGCGCCTCGCCAGTCACCGATGGCAGCACTGGCCGGTAAACTGAGGCGGCGGGGTCGGCTTTCCCAGACAGACTCGCGGGACAAGGCCGTCCACGCAGCGCCACCTGCCACTATCGGCTTTATTTCTAAAAACCTGTCGAGTGTTTCCTCCTGCCCGGCCGCCCCCGGGAAGGGAAGCGCGCTCCGTCCGGGCCTGCGCGTCGCCGTGGGCCACTGTCAGCGAACTTGCCAGGGGGAAGGGAGGTATCATCAACCTTCCGCTCTCCCTTAGCCCTGTCACCCACTCAGGGGCTCTCTCCAAGGGCAGCGAGTGACGCCGCCTTCTCCCCCTCCGTGGGAGCGGAGGCTTGCAGGTGCCCTCTGCGTGTTGGCTGACCCTGCTAGGTCGCCCACCCTCCCATCTGCCTCCCACGCCCCCCGAGCTGACAGCGAGCACGGAAAGCTGTTAAGGAATAGCAGGTGCTGGATTAACTTTGTTTTTTTTTGGTTTTTTTGTGTTGTTTTTTTTTAAGCCTCCAGTTCAAACCTACGAGGATCTTGATAGTTAAAAGGCTTAGAGTAAGACAAAAGGGTGTTGGCGAAATGGAAATATATATTTTTTTAATAATATAGAGAAGTTGACGCACACCCCCCCTCCCCTTTACATTGTTAACAAATGCCAAAACTCACCTTTAAAGCGTGGTCTTGTGTCTTGTAAATATCAGGTACACGTAAAGCGAGCTGACAGTTTTGATTATTTTTTCTCTGTGTGCTCAGTCTCCCAGGCATTTCTCTTTCCAAGGGGTTTAGCTAATGTTTTCATCTGGAAGTGTTGGATTTGCAGCTTGATTTACTTAATAACTGTACAGTAAAATGATGACCCATTGCCCTCTGCAATAACGACGTGCATGATACAAAGCAGCAGTATGGAGGCCCCCGTAGTATTTTACAAGCTGTCGATTCAAAATCCTGAGAACAAGTTTAAGCAAAAGGGAAAGAAACAAAAACAAAAACAAAAAAAACAAAAACCCCAACATGTTTTGCTGTATTATTGGAAAACAAGTAAATAGAGGAAGAGATTATTCTTTTCTGACTTTTATACAAGCAATAGGCCTTGTTAAAAGGAAGTTTTAATGGCACAGTTATTACATTCCACTACCACTGCATAATCCCTAACAAGAAAAATGAAGCACTTAATGTTGCTGTTCTACAGCACTGCCCCTTTCAAATTCAATTGTTAGACCTTAGCCTTCCTCTTTCCATGGGTTGGAGACTATTAAATCCGCATTCATGAAATGTCACATTTATTGAACTACATAATTTTTTAATATCACTAGTGCAGGTTTTATAGTTGATTTTATTGTTTTTATGGCCATTCGGGGCTCTAAACCCTGGATTTTTTCAATGTTGTCCTTATAATTTTTTTCACACAGTCAGAACTAATAAAATAGAACAGTTGTGACTTTTTAATGTAAGGGGTCTCGGGGTTTCAATATTTTCACTCTGCTGGATACTAAAACCAATAAAAATACATGAGATTTTAATTATTTTCTGGATTAAATAAAACTTTTTTTAAAAAAACATTTTATTTGTGGTTTCTATTGTGAAGGAAACAAGGCAGTTTCGAATAATATACCTTGTTATCAATATTGCAGTGATGAATACAGCTTTGACTAGATTTTGCAGCCTAACAGGCGTTTAAAGTAAGGTGATACAGACATCACAAGATCAGTGCAACCAAGACACTCTTTAATATTTCCATTATTTCTTCAGGTTCCTTCTGGAAAGCATTCAGATTTATCTTGAGAAACCTCGGCATAAAAAACAAACCACCTTTCACATTAATTGTCTTGGAATGCAACCCAAAATTTTCTTGGTAATGTGGGGATTTCTAGGGGGCGGCGCACGGAATATGTGCATCTCCTCACTGGCACAAGCTCAGCCCAAAGGGCCGGAGAACTCATTATTTTGTGTAATAACTTCGGGGCCCTGTCCTCCCCTTCTCTTTCTGTGAAACCCCCTTCCCTCCGCCCCTTCGAGGAGTTCTGAGCTCAAGGAAGAAAAGAAAAAGTCAGAGACCCTACTTGTTCCAGGCAGCCCTGTTGCCGGCCCCGACGGCAGGGCCTGTAGGGGGACGCCCGGTTACCCCACCGCCGCCCGGGACGCGCTTCCCAGGGGCCCGACGAAAAAAGCAGCTCAGGCTGGGGAAGGCCAGCGCAAATACGCCGCTTCGTGCATCTCCTAATTTGTAGGGTTGGAAAGAACAGAGTGAGACGGACCCACTGGGGGAAGCAGCAAAGGCCTGGCTGCCACCGGCCGCTGTCGGCCGTCCCCTAAATGTCCCCCAGAGTGATGGTGCCCCCGCGACCTCGCATGACGGTGCCTCGGGCTGTTCCATAAAAAGACGGCCCGGACACGCTCATCGGCTGCTTCGAGTCTGCTTCTCTCTCCTTCAGCCCTCATCCCGCGCGGAGCCCGGAGCGGCTTACCCCACGGACGGTGCTCCACGGGTGCCTCGGGTAGAGAGGAGGGAAGCCCTCATCGGAGGAAGGGGGAGGCCCACGAGCTCCGGTGGGGCTCTGGAGCCTTCCGCCGCCTCCCTCCCTGTGCTGCGGGGAGCAGGCAGCTCCGCGGAGCCCCGCGGAAGAGGCATCGAAATGCGGCTTCGCATCCTGGCTGCGGGTGGCCGGACTTCTCTCGCCCCCAGCCCCGGGGCGGGGAAGCAGCGCCGCTTTAATTTAGCGTTTATGTGTCACCGTGTTCCTGAGCGGGTTTTACTGCGCGGCGCGGACGTGAAACACCTGGACGGCGGCACGGCGCGGGGGGAGGCGGTGAGCGGCGGGGAGGCAGGATGCTGCACCCGTCTGTCATCAAGCAAAGGCATTAAAATAAAATCAAATTTAAAGAACCAACCAGAACCCCTCAAACGTCGGAAAATCAGGAAACGAATGCTTCCAAAACCAGCGACAAACGCCAGGCAGCATTTCCACTGCATCCCCGATTACCCGTGGTAAACACTCCATAGAGGATTTCTGACTCCTGGGGTGGTTATTCCGGGCAGTAAATAAACTATTCTGTGATTTATAAGTTAAATTAATCTCAAGGTACTTAACTCTGCCTTTGCCCCGCAGGTTCTATTACCAGTAACATGGATGGGATTTTGACATGATACTTTCCTGGTTTTCTTCTCTCTAAAATGGCCGTTTCACCCATACTAGCACTCTCTGTGACACTGTAGATATTAGAAGAGTTACATCAGAGATAATTCCTAGCTGCACTAACTCTAGCGGTACAGAGTTAGTGTGCAATCCAGCAAAGTCCACCTTTTCACAGTTGGAGAAGGCTACCAGCAGTGTTATCCCTTAATGCTACAGGGTGCTTTCAAGGAGGATCCAGCCCATAGCCATTTCACTCCTTCCCATTACTGAAAATATTTCAAGACTCTTCCAAGAGAGGTGAGGCCACAGCCTTGAACACCTTCCAAGGAGGAAATAGGAGGGAGTTCACCTCTCTGATTTTCCTAGCACTGTGGAAGCCAGACTGCTCCAGACAGAGGCACCATGCATTGCAGGGTGATGTCAGTTGGTGCTGCTGTCTTCCAGATAACTAATCTGTTAGATATTCACTTCTCACGTCTTCCTCCTCCTTACCTTTGCAAATTGATTTACCAAATGAGTTACAAGCATAATAAACATTAAGGCAGGTCGGTCTTAAAGGCATTCATTAGATGTATCAGAACAAGACAAATCTTGGTCTAAGAAAGGGTGGACAACATATGAATTATTATTCTAAGCAGAGTTGGCAAGAGCTTATCTTTTTCCATCCAACATCCCTATATTCATCTGATTATGATTTTGCCAAATTTAAATCATCCAGGTGGAAAAAATTCTCTTCTGAGAGAGTCTGCCTCATGCTGAGCATGTTTAAGGTTTCAGGAAAACTGGTTCGGCTGTTTCTGAGCCTTGAGTTAGAGGAAAGCAGATTTTTCCACTGGCATTTAGACATCCTTGCCTTGTACTGAAAACCTGTGGTGCCCCCCACCAAGTGAAACTTCAGGAGATGAAAATGTCCAGCAACAAGTCATCCAGGGGTTGCCTCTCTGTCCTTCCTTTGCTCTCCCACTTAGGGTTGTGGTTTATACCCCAAACCTTTGCAGAGAGACAGAGACACAGACACCTCGGGTATGTTTAAGCCACCTAGGGACCTCAGCCCTCTGATGATTTGAAAAGCTCTTCATTCTTGACATTAAGTATTTGTGGGTACGAGACACATGCTGCCACCAGCAAGTGCTCTTTTCCTACATGCTGTCACCAGCTCTGAGAAAGAACAACAATAGCAAAAAATAATTAAAAAGCAGCTACAGAGAAGCTTTAATGGTGCTTTTGAGTCTTGTCAAGGATTTCCAAGCCAACACATGCCAGACCCTCAGGGGAGCACACTGGTAAGGTGCCTCCATTTCCTCTAGCTCCCAATATTGTTAACATCTCTTCTGGGACACCTTGACTTGCAAAGTGGAATACACAACATTTATAGTTCTGTGGTAAAAGGAAGGAACACATGGCCCTCTATTACAAACATAGCTTAATACCTCTTTCTTTCTAAACTGGGCTGTCCTAGTGATTACTATGGCACCAGAGTTTAATTCAGTTGAAGTGTGACAAAATTCACCAGAGTTTTCTTCTGAATTGCAAACAGGAAACCTATGAAACAACATAGACTTTAGTGTTTTTTAGAATCCACTTTCCTAACCCTTCCTTGTCCTGAAGAGTTTCTTATCTGACCATTATGAGAATATGGTGAACAATGCTATGAAAAAACAAACCAATATGCTGTTCCTTTTAGGCTTGTATTTCCTATATATCTGCCACCACAAACAATGAACTATTTTGAATCCCGCCTTTATGTGCAACTGAAAGCTTCTTGGTTAATTATATTTATTTGGGGTGATGGTAACTGTAACATGTTAAAACTTCTCTATATTCTTATGTGTTGGCTACACACATAAAAGTTAGACCCAAAACCACATGTAATTCCCAGGGGCTAGACTGTCTCTCACATCTTGCACAATCATTTACGTAAGTGCAAACTGAATATAAAATGCTGCTAACACAGACTGCTGGCTACCATACTCCCACTTTGTGTTGATATAAATGACTCTAACGAGATACCAGACAATGGAGAATCTGCCTAAATTACAGTGATGACAAAACAATTCTTTTTTTACAGAGTAATGAGAATACAAAATACAGTATGTTTCAAAGAGAACTTATGCAGCAAGATTTTTTCACTGTAACAGTTCCAATGGGTCCAAAGTACACACAGCTAAATTTGATGTCAGTAGGAATTAGGTATGAATAGGGAGTGTTACTTACTTGTTTTTGTTAATGTTTTCCAGAGCTTACACATTCACTCTACATTTTTTAGCAAACTTTATCATTTTGGCATCATAAAATCAATCCCTAGGAAGGTTGGTTTTATCTGGAGCTGATACGCACACGCAGTTGATGTTAATAGTCAAATATAGAAGCCGATGATAACAATCTAGCTAACTATTAATGGCTGTTTAACAGTGGAGTTAGAAGGATAGATCTGAAATGTGTTCTCATCTGGAAAATAGATTTGTAGACTCTCAAGAGAAGAAACTCTTCAAAGGCTTCACTTTCATGGGTAGGAGCCAAATTACATGGGTCAAATTTGCACTAAAAGGCTAGAGGAAGAATTGCCTTAGAGACAAATTCAGAACTTGTGTAATGGCTTTGAAGTCCGTTGAAGTTGATTATTTTTATAGGCAAATAATGTATTTTTTGTGTAGCAGAATGACAGAATATACCTCGACAGCTGTATATGGAAATATAAAGTAAAATATTAAATGTCAGAAATTAAAAGAGGAATAATTTTTCCATAAGGCAGATATCTCCCCCTCTCACTCCTGCCACTGAGCTGCCATCTCCTGTGATGGAAACTAGCTGTAGCCCAGAATCATCTGATGAAACAAGGCAGCATTAGTCAGAGACAGTACCCAGCCTTTAGTCTCTGGGTTCAGGGTACCTTATTGCACCAGTCATACTCTACTAGTTCACACCAGAGGTGGAAGGAGAGTTACTGCTAGATCTGACAACTCTACAAATTTTCCTGATAGTGGCAAAATACCAGCATCCCAGGGTACTAACAGCACTTTCAGCTACACAGAATATTTGGCATCTGCTGATGGAGACTTCTGCTTTGTCACTGAGATTTAGGAAGACACCACATCCTCTGGAAGTGCAGCTAGACTGGCCTTTACCCAGTTTTCCCCAGGTGCAGAATCAGGAAGGACTGAATTCTCCAAATCTGCCAACAGCTCTGCTTTGGCTCCTGATAATGCTATCGTGGAGCGAGGAGGAGACTTACGTGTTTTAGAAGATAAAGCAAAATCAGGATACCTTCTTCTGCACCGAAGTGGAGGGTAAGGGCTTCCATTCAATGTGTGAGGGATAGGAGCAACTGGCATCCAAGTTGGAAAGTGATTTAATTTTTACTGTTCTGAATGCATGCATCGTTCAATAAATAGAGTCTCACTCCAGCTCTGTACTCACCGTTGGCTGTCCCAAATTATGTGAGCTCAAACCGGCTCAGAGGAAAGTGTAGATGAGCATTTTAAGTGTGTCTTCGCCATGTCTGGTTTCATTCATTCTCTCCACCTGCCAAGCAAGTCTCTTGTTCAAATCCCTTCAGAGGCTGGAAAACAGGGGTATGCTTTCACAAAGGGGCAGGCTTTCCTTTGCTCTATGAGTTTATTTTATAGCCTTTTGGGTTGGGAAATCTGGTTTGGTTGAGCTATTGTGTTTTTGTGCTTTGCTTCTGTGTCAGCAGTGCTGGTCAAGGAAACCTGCTGAAATGCTCATGCAGTGGAGAGTACAGATTCTCTAGTAGGCCAATAGCAAGGTGTTTTATAGCAAATATAATTACTACTGAATGGAAACTGGGACGGCAAATATATGCTGGGATAGCAATATCCACATCACAACTCGTAGTCATCGCAATACATCGCAAAACATATCAAGCTTGACATGAAAATAAAGATGCCAATATAAAATCTGTATACATCTGTACTCAAAACATTACAGTTGTCTCCTAATACTTTGAAAGTTTCGTTTGTCTAACTTTTTAGAACAGGTGCTCTTTCTTAACCCTTTCTTTGTTTGACCATCTCATAATCTTACCTCATCTCAGTACCAGGGCTTGAAAGGTGTGGAGATAGGAGTTTTAGCATTGCAGATGCTAAACCATAGCCCAGACATTTCCTTGAAGTCAAACTGTGACTCTGGTCAAACCCAAAGAAGATGCTAATCCAAATCTTGATCTCTAATCGTATTTTGTTGATTTTAAAGTGCTCACTTTAAAACATTGCAGAAAAAATACTATTAAAAGGTGTAATTAAGTGTCTGAATACTATCCTCAGTAGCTGGGCAGGTGATACCTAGCTGTTGAGGAGAGGCAGTTGTACATCAGAAGTTAGTGCTGCATCCTTGTAGATGATTTTACATTGTTGAGCTCAGCTGCTGAATTAACAGTGTAATTCAGAGGCAGATCTTCAGTCCGTGTTTCTGCACCTACATTTGCTGGAGTGGGTGCATACAGAAAATTCCCGGAGTAGGAGCACTGCTTTGGGGCTCTGCTTCCCCAGCAGAGTCAGCAAATTCCCACTGTTCAAAAGGGACTCTGAGGAAGCAACAGGCAGTGCAATTTGCAGGGTTCATTCATATGATGAGCAATGAGAAACATTATGCATATGGGTCATGTGTCAGTAGCACAGTTCTTCACGTTAAGGTACAGTCAAAGATAGAATGGGCAAATGAACATGAATGGAATTCTGAAAGTCTCTTCAGACTCAATGAATACATACAATGTCTGGGGTGGAGATGCAGAAAGCAGACTGCTCACCAGGACAGGGATTTCAGAGATGTTGTAGATTGTAGAAGACACCCAGTAATTACAGAATGATAACAGACCAAAATGATTCCTCATGCGACAATACCGATATGTACTAGAAATTGATTGAATAAATACTTTCTTTTTGGAAGAACCGATTCTGCAATGTCTTCTGCATAGTTTTTGTGGTTTAGATTTGTGTCATCTGACATTAGGAAACATATAAAATTTCAGGAATTTCTTTAAAAAGATAATGCTATTTAAAGCTTCAGGATTAATTAATGTGATGCAATCAAATTAAACTGAAGGTTGAAGTAGCCCACATTTATTCTTCGAGGGACATCTAACAGCCTGGGAAGAACTGGGTAAACCCTGACCGACTTTTGCCATTACATCCCTTTCTAGGAGATTTGTTGTTAAAGAAGGGAGGTCCTCTATGGTCTTTGATCATAACTAAAGGCCGATTTAGTTGCATCACGATTACAGAATCAAGTCGGAACAGTCTACTTTTAAAGATAAATAAGCAATTTAATTTTAGGATGTGCCTAAACCAAACTTCCACTGCACCGTTTCTGTCTCTTCCCAAACTGTTTCTCTGTTGTTTTTTTCTCTCTCAAGTTATGATACACTTTGCCTCAGGACTGTTGGGAGACATGACATTGGTCTTTGTGTAGCCTTCATAGCACCCATCTGACACCTGTAAAATATTAAACTGTAAGAATGTATGCTAAAGTCAGTTAGCCAGGATGAGTGTGTTCTACAGATAAATGGGTTTGTTTGGGAAAGAGCACCACAGCCTGCCAAAGCCTCTGTATCACTGAAGAGTAAATTCCTAAAGAGTCAGGATGCCTTAGATAACCCATAAAATCACAGAAAGTAGAACAAGCCCACGTTGACCAGATCCGAAAAGCTGTGTGCATTTCTCAAAACGTTGGTGCAGTTACGTCTGTTGCAACTCAATGCTCTTTCATTTTTCACCTGTTGCATTTTCATTCCACGTTGCAGTTGCATTTTCTACACTTTTCTTCATATTTAGTTTATGTCTCTGTCTATGTGTTTCATGTGAACAGCTTCTTTGGAATAGACAGAAACTAATGGCAAAACCCATAAAAGTCAGTGTCCTGTCAGCATTGTCACAGACAGGAATGCAAATGGGACATAAGCAGTGATCCTGCCTGCTTTTGGGACATACAGAATAACAACTCAAATGGCACCAGCTGAGCCTTACAGTTGAGACATGAGTAGGTGGCTCAAGTCCCTCTTCATTGTGCAGGCAATGCTTTGTGCTCACACTTCTTTCTGCTGGGTGAGAGCATCATAACTGTGTGCTCCCGGCAAGCATTAAATGCTGAGGTCATCAGAACAGTCATGGGGCAAGACTGGGGATGATGAAGTATTGTTATTACATTTTCTTTCTGCTAAGCCAGTCATTACTTATGCTACTCTTGTCTCACACTAACCTAGTTCCTCTCATTCCTGCAGGTTTACACTGAAAACATTAGTTAACAGTTATGCCATCTTAATCCCTAAGTATTGGTTAGTAAACCCTATGCTGCCTGCTCTTTGTGTTTTTTCTCATCAGCCTGTTTTTCCAAGCATATAGCTACAGCTGGCTCTTCTTCTCTGAACTTCCTCCAGCTCGTCTTCCTGGTAACGAGGTGCAGAGAACTGTGCTCACCTTTTCCAGATGCTATCGCATGTCGGTTCCAAGAAGAGAGGCTCACTTGCTCTTTCCCTGTGGTGTGTCTCCACCAGAGCCCCAAATTGTCTTGACGTTTTTAACCGTTGCATCACATAGCATATTCAAATACAAATTCTGAGGCCCTCCTTGCCTGCTGCAGCAGTCAGCACATCTTTTCCACTATAAAAGAAAGATGACAGACCTTACCTTTGTGACAAACATTTCCATTTTTGTAGGGAACTTAGATTGTTTTCTAACTCTTCTTACTCATCAAGTGAATTGGCTTATTTATGACAGGGAGAAGAACGATAGGAAGTACTAACTAACCCCATACTGGTGGTCAGAGCAAAGGAAAAACAAAGCAGGTTTCCAGTTCTCTGTGCTGAGACTGATTTTCCATTGTCGTTCCACATTATCTTCCCATTTAAGTCTGCCCATGCAGTTCTCTTGTGCATCCTGTAATTCTGTTTTAGTAGGTTTAAAACAAACAAAAGGAAGTACTTTTTCACACAGAACGTAATTAAATTGTGAAACTTGCTGTCATGGGAAGCCCTGGATGCCAAAAGTACAAATGGGTTCAGAAAATAAGATAAATAGAGGATAGGTACATTGAGTATTAACCTTGGTAGCTTGCTCACAGCATTTGGTTCAGGAAGTCCCTACACTGCTGTTTGATGAAATCAGGAAAGGATTTCTCTACCTGTGCCTGTTTCTCACACAGTTCCCCTCAGCAGCCTCTTATGATCACTGGCAAGAAGATGATACTGGAGTTAATGATCCGTCTTATTAGAGCAGCTCAAATGTTTCTCTCGAGAGACAGATGTCAATAGATGCTGGTAGGCTAGGAAAAAAAAAATAGATTAAAATTGACACTTCCGAATTCCTCTTTGACCATTTTTATCAGATCTGATCCTGCTAATGTTAATACATAAAAGATTACAGCAAAGTGTACAAGGCTTCAAGAGGGCTAGATTTGTTGGCCCAACCAGAAGTTCAATTATGTAGGTATTACAGGTTGTATCAGCTTCATTGGAGACTGATGTTAAGAGGAAACCTGTCATCTGTACTGTGGAAGTTGTTTCTGCTCTTGGAGCTCTCTCCCCTCCCTGAACAAAGGCCCCCACAGGCCAATGTGGTGCCATCTCTTCTTGTTGACTTTTCTCTGTAATTGCTGGTTTATCAGTCCCTCCTCAGACTTCTCAGTTTGTCTTAACTGCTGAACAAAATGGGCAGAGCTGTACATGGACACAGTCAGGAAGAAGAGGACAGCAGACTGACAAAGGAGAGGGCAGCAGGCCGAGAAGGTGAGGAGGTGGAGCAGAGAGTGAGCCTTGGTCCCATGGCTGCCACTCGACTGGGCAGGAAGCCTTACCTCACAGGCTGCACCAGTTGCTCCAGTCTGGGAGGCTGGGAGAACTGGCCCATAATTCTGATAGCATCATGAGTTGTTTTAATTTCTGGTTCTATGTGTAGTCTGATTTAATCTGTATTGCTTTGTCATTGAGGTTTCTTTCTGCATTATTCAGAATGACAATGTTATTTTGGTCACAGTCGTTTCCCTACTTCTCCTGCATTAGTTCAGATCATGTGCTAACTGCCTTAATTACTGCAGATAAATTCACTCAGGCAACATAATGAATAGAATCAGGTGGTTTATTTCTATTGTGGAGAAAATGAGTTGTATATGTTTATCTACATTACATTGTTGAAATGCGTGTGGTTAAAAGCCAGAAAACAATCAAAGTTTGGCTAAGGGTCTGCCTCCCAGGGAAGGTAATAGAAACACAAGAAGATCAAGTTCAGAGACTTTATTTTCTTTGTGACCAGAAGTTCCAAACCATGGAATAGCTCCTTGGATTTTGAAGAATTTCTTAGATGCTTCGGTCACAGGAGGAAGAAGGTCAGGCAGCACAATCTGTCTGAATTTGCCATTTGCTTCTCTAGCTTCATCATGCAGTACTGTAGCATCTCAATGTTCTTTGCTTATATTTCCTCTATGTCGCTGTAGTTCCTTACCTTGTATGATGGGTGACTTTGTGGAAGGAGAGCTACATTCAAGCCAAGTGCTAGAAGCAGCAGTAGCTCTTTTCTTCATCTGAGTGCTACTGGGATGGAGAACATGAACTCCCAGCAATTACAGCAATAGTGTGCTGTCAGATAGGGAAGGGAGAACACCCTGGTCCAGTGACTCTGAACTGGAAACTGGGGACACGGACACCTGTTCTTGCCACAGCACACTGCTCCTAGAGCTCAGGTTACCTCATCCATGCTTGTCTGTGCCTGTTCACTTGCTTCCTGACCAGTCTTCTACACTAAATTCTTCTGTAAGCATGATCCACGTAATGCCCTGTTCTTGGCAGGGAGCTCTTGGAACGTCCGTAATTTAAATATTAATTATGACACAAAAGCAGTGATCCAAATGTTCAAGCTATAGCCTTGAAAGGAGCTATCAAAGGCCACTTAATTAGCCCTATTTCACTAAGAAGTTAAGATGATCTTATGAAAATCTATGATCAAGTTTTTTCTGTCAAGCAGTTCTTAACATACCAGTCCTCAGTTTTTCCAGTGCCAATTCTTGGTGCCCTACTCACGATGAAGAATACTCCCTAGAAATAATAGGTTAAAATAAATAGCCAACCCAAGCCTGAAGACACTAGGCAAGATAATCAGGGAGTAACCAACACAGATAATCAGCAAATCATTCAAATGAATTGATTTAGCTTTTGCTGGCGTCCCTGTTTCTGCCTGAAAGCTTCAGTGAAATCCAAATAAGTGGCAGTTATCTTACAGTCTCTTCCTGTTATCTGACTCTAATGACAGCAGGGGAGGGAGGGGGAAATCATGTCTTTGAGCAGGATCATGGCCTTTCATTTAAAGTAAATACTACCTCAAAATGGAAACTCCCTGAAGAATGAGTCTGCCTTGCTTAGTCCTGAGCAGATTAAGTAATACATTAAACCCAGACAATATCAGATTCTTGTAATGGCTTCAGCACCTTCACTACAGATGTGCACACATTCAGAAAGTGCTGTTTATGACAACCTGAAGGTGGCTAATAGTGCAGCATGACGTAGGTGTGAATAGTCAACATTCAACCAAGTATTTTGTGTTTCAATAAATGTTTTTAACATTAAAAAAGAATGCAATAGGAAGATTCAGAGTGATGCTTATCCATGATCTATCTATGCACCGGTAGCATCCAAGTTAAAACTGTTACCTCCTTATTTTCCCCTGATGGAGAGAAATAAACAGGGCTCATAGCAGTGAGTCATCCTCCAAGGTTCCCATCCCTCTCTCCCTCACTCTGGAGAGAGCAGGGCATGACAGAGTTCTCAAGTATCTCTATTTAGGTGCCTGAACAAACATAGGACGAATCCAGGCCATACTTGGCTTTGGGAGGAAAACCTGGGGCCAAGAATTGTCTTGAGCACAAGATGATAATCTCCACCTAAGCTTCACTCAGACTTCTGAGCTCCATCAAAAGCAACCACAGCTGCTGAAGTGGTAGTGAGGGCCGAAAGGGTGTTGTCTGCCACACCAAGCTCCAGTTGGGTTTGAGATTGGTTTCCAAGCACACAAAATGCAAGTGCAGGTCCATGAATATAACAAGATCCAAATTGTGGTAGCACAGAAAGAGATATTCAGGCTGTGCTCTCACAGCAGCTTCTGTTGGCAGGGCAGGTAATCAATAGTGGTAGTCAGCCCCTCAAAGCATGTCAGCAGAAATTGCCAGCACCCATGTGTTAGTACCCGTCTTGCTTTTACTCAGTGTGCAAACTCGTTCCTGACCAAATTTTTGTGGTTGTTCACAGAGTGAATGCCACAGAGAAGAGGATTTTATCTATAATTATTGAATCCTAGTGGTGTAAGATCTGTACTTACCCTTGGACCAAGAAGCACAGAGCTCTGGGGTCAGAAATGTCAGCACAAGAATGACAAATCAGCAAAAATATAGTGGGCAGAAAGTGTTTATAGGTCTTCTGTTAGAGAATGATGCACCAATATCATCATCACAGGGAAAATGGCCACCAATTTAAGTTAGAAAGAATTTCAGTGCTTTTTTCTCTGGGCTACAAACTGATTTGCCATATTATAAACCAAGCATGTCAGACACTGAGTTAGCACCCATACTGCAGCCCAGTAATCAGCAGCCTGACATATCTGGTAAACTGTACTTCTTACAATGTTCTGCTCACTGCACTCTGCCATCTAGCTAACCCTTTTTTCCATGAGCTGTAAATCCATGAAATAACTAATCACAATCAGCTCCAATAAATTAAAGATGCTTCAGCCAAGTATATTTCATTAAAAAAAAAAAAAAAACAAAAAACAAAACAACCTAGCAAATATTCAATCCTACACCACAGTTTAAAACAATCTTCCTAAAGTACTCCCTCTTTCCTTTGGTCCAAAACACCAAGTAAGCAATAACAAGTTACAAGCCTGTTATAGTAAATTGGAACTAGAAACCAAAGATTAAGACTGCAGTAAAAATACACTGTGAGCATTCTGATAAAATTACTTTTGTACTGGATAGCTCACACATTGTCAAAGTTCTGGAATCTATTGCCACTATGTTTGAAATATTACTTTAGCTGCTTTTGCAAGGTCTCTAACATTTTTTGTATTGCTCTACGTTTTCTGAAGATTGTACCAGATGGACAGATGGTATTAAGGGATGGAAAATACATAGTACAAAAATAATTTAAAACATACTAAGTTTCAAGTACTTTTCTTTTAGCGAGGTCCAAACTAACTTTGTTAACTACTCTTTCTAATACTTAAAAACCTCAAAATATCAGGTTTTTGCAGATCCAACATCTTTTTCAAGACACTATTTTGAATAATTTAGTGACAAACCTGAGAAATGACAGGAGAAAACTCCATTGTGCAATAATACACCTTTACCTACAGCTTCGATTTGTTCTGTTTTCACTTCCGTAACTTTAAAAACATTGCTATCCTGTTTTATTGAAAAGAAAACAACCTGAAAGTGAGGCATCAACCCAAACAGCTTTTCACATCAGTAGGTATAAACCTGAAAATTAAAATGCAGGCTAAAATTGTGCAGGGACTATCAAATGTAAAGAGAGCACCTACCACTTAACTAAATTTTCGCTGCTAAAGCGGTTTTGCGTTTGCTGTTCACAAGTACTAACATTTATGATGGTAACCTTATAAAGTAAATTTAATTATCTTTATCTTATTACAAATAATAAATTTAGTTGTCCTACAATGAAAATCAATTGTCAACATAAGCTATGGTTAACATCTAATAAAACAGCCCTCTGTAAATCCATGATTAATAAGATTGGCTTCTGTATTAACTAACAGACATCATAAAATTTCCTTCCTTGCATTAATCTGTATATTCAAGGTCCATTCTGCTGCACTGAGTTTCCTAAAATAAACTGTTGGAGTCAATGAGCAAAATTTTGGTGCCTATCACTATTATGCTATAACTATTTGAATATCTATCTATAGCTGAATGGCTTTGAAATTAATGTCATATTTTAATTAAGTCATAGAAGATGGTGGCTATAACAAATAAGTGATTCACTTCTTTGTTTCCCTTAGCTTCTGAACACAGTGATAATGCCACTTATGTTTTGCTTTAAGCGTTAGAGGAAGTTAATTGAAATGTGAAAAACTAATTTCCCAAACCAGTTTTTACACATGTCAGGGTTTACTTAAGATCTTCTGTATCAAGAAAAAAAACCAACCAAAAACCACCAAACAAAAAACCCACCAAAAAAGGAGAAGAAAAAATATTTATTCCCTCAGAAACACTTTGGCAAGTTTCTACTTCCAAAGTGGGAGTAGTAGTGCTCAGATTTAGCATGAAGTTATTTCAGAAAACAGGAGATATCCATTTAGAGGTTTAAAGATTTCTTTTCCTCACAT
>VWYK01005410.1:0-16023 GCA_013399775.1 Semnornis frantzii
TGGCAAAAAAAGAAGCACAAAAAATGCAAAATGGCAACAAACCCAATAAACAAATTCTACTCTTTAATAGTTGATATATTTTTGAGAAAATTAACACAATGGAGACTAAAGAGAGTGATCAGAAAAGTTTGATTAGCACCGGTTAAACAAATAGACCTCTTCAGATATTTCAAACCCTAAGGCTGAGGGAGCGTTACTGTTAGTGCAGCATAGGCCCTTCTTTCCTGCAACGTGGGCATCCAACTGTGAGATGACTTGAACTGGAACCACCCATGCTTTGCTCATGGTCTGGATTGGCAGACTTCTCAGCACTGCTCTTGCTGTCTAGCCTTCGTGGAATAAGTCTCTGCCTTTGCTAAGCCATGAAGTGTGGTGCAGAACAGTTTTTAAAGCTGCATTTTAGCATGTGCTTGAACGTAAACAGTGTGGAAGACAGACAGTATGGGCTGACCAGAGTATTAGAATAGGCTGGAGCCTTTGGTTTAGCTGGTGCTGCAGAGTTTCTTGATCAGGGATATCTGCCAAGTTCCTGCATTTGATAAACTATTGGGGTTTTTCTGTGTTTATGGAATATTTTTAATGTAATGGTTGATACATAGATAAAGAAAATAGCAAATTACTGACTTTTTTTTTCCTTTTTAAAGGGATGCTGTGATTAAATGCTTCACAACCTGTCTGGGGTAAACTAAAAAGAAGAAGAACCACTGTACACTTTAAAAGCCGACTTTTATTCCTCTTTGAATTTTCCTCCACCAACCATACTTTTCCATTCGTTAAATAAGAAGTAATGACTTAGTATTTTCTTTGCCTTTTGCATTTGGGGGATGTAATAATTTTTACTAGAAACAGTTTCAAAAATACATTCAGTGAACTGTTTGCGTTAACTCTTGAGGTTTTAGGCTTTTTTTAACAGAGAAGTACATTAAAGTACTGTGTACAAAGTAGTCTTGAGACTACATTGCATCGAGTAACAGTTTATTCCTCCCATGCAGGCAAGCCACTGAACTCTGGATAATAGGTGTAAAGATGTCATTTACAGGTCTGTCTAAAATTTACAGAGTGCCATTTCTGTTTGTATATTATTCTTTGTATGCTTTTCCAAAGACAGAGTTTGATAAATGTTGTAAAGATTTGGTAAATTATAATCAATTGCTTCTTCGAGATGTTTATACATGTGCCTTATGGAGAAAAGCTTAGTGAGAGTACATGAAAGATCTGTTGAAAGCTTGTTGAATTTTATTAAAAGCTGTATTTTAAATTTTTTTTTTTTTACACTTTCATACTTAAATACTCTTAGTAGAAATTTATGGCTACTGTATAAATTACATTTGTAAAATAAATTTGTTTTAAAGGTGCCTAAACTAATTTTTTTTTTATTTAGCTATTGAAAATTTCAACATTACAATTGAATAAATATGAAAATCTAAAAATGGGATATATGTATGACTACATCCAAATTTGGTGATTAGATTTGCAGAAGTGACTTAAAAGCTTATCCAT
This sequence comes from Semnornis frantzii, assembly GCA_013399775.1. Taxonomy (NCBI): domain Eukaryota; kingdom Metazoa; phylum Chordata; class Aves; order Piciformes; family Ramphastidae; genus Semnornis; species Semnornis frantzii. The sequence goes on from VWYK01005410.1 coordinate 1,501, forward strand.
GTTAGTATTTACATAAACCATTCATTTTGATTTAAATTGGTAACAGATTGAGATGAAATACTCCTCTTAAACTAGTCTGAAAGTAGTCTTTTGCAATTAAGAGCTATTCAGTTATTCGGGAGTAAAGTTAAATCCTTAATGTTTGATGGCTGATACTATATGACAAGAAGTTCTTTTAGCACCAGATGGATGTGCTTGGTTATCCACGCTCTAAAATCCCAGTTGCTGGGGGTGGGAGGGTGTTGTATTTTTTTCTGATAATCCACAAATAGAAGGTATGCAAGTTGCAGTATCAGGAATGAGAAAATAGCCTAAAAGCTGAATACTGAAAGACAGGTTAGGAGACTAATTGCAGTACTTTCCTGTTTAAAATTTCAGTGTATGTTGCACAAATAGCAGCAGCTTCTGGAGAAGCTGTATAAAGGATGATGCCATGATTTTGCAATTAAACTGCCAACTAGGCCTCACCTTTTAACTGATTAGTAGCAATAAATTGCCAATTTTTCCTGTTGGTGATAGGGAACCAGGTAGTCTCAACCCCACAACTCATTGGTGCTGCATGATGTACTGACAGCCTCTCCATCTCTGCCTGTCACAGCCCTTGGGTGCTGGCAGACCTTGAGTGAATTTTTAGCTCCTTTTAGTTTTCAGTTTTCATTGAGGGTGAACTACTATACGTACAGGTGGTGGTGATGTCATACTGGAACTGATTGTCACCATCCCTTTCTCAATTGCTTCTACTGACCGTAACTGACACTGGGGAGATGCTCTAGTTGGTGCTTCAGGGCCAGGCAGTTATTTGCTTCAGAGTTTCCCACCAATCACCAGTTCTGGTACACAATCACTTTCCTTGTAGTTTTTTAGTTAGAATGGTGTTAGCTACTTGGATTTGGGGTTTTCATTTATGCACTGTGATAAATAATAAAGTTAACACTCCTCAGTTGACACTGATACCAGATCACTAGAGCAGCATGGGTTTGACAATTGAAAAGATTCCATGTACTGGTATCATTTTTGTATGTATTTTGGTCTGTTACATCATGTGCATTCTTGGTTTTTCTCTCCTGAATGTTTAAGGATTCAGTTTGTTCATCATCATACAGAGCACACACACTGCATGTAGCTTGAATGGGTGGGCGCTTCACCGAGTAAAAAACTGGATGACCTGGCCGAAAGAGTGGTGGTGAACAGAGTTAAATCCAGTTGGTGGCTCGTCATGAGTAGTGTTCCTCAGGGTTTAGTATTGGGGCCAGTTCTCTTTAACATCTTTGTCGATGATCTGAATCAGTGGATTGAGTGCACCCTTAATAAGTTTGCATGTGACACCAGATTGGGTGGGAGTGCTGGCGTACTCTAAGGTAGTGTGGTGACTTGGCCCAGGTCCCCTTAAGAAAGCCATAGAGTTCTCCAGGAGGACCTGAGAGGTCTAGGAGATAGACCTTGTAAATTGTAATTTCCGTTACTCAATCCCATAGTCCTGCTACCACTTCAGAAGTGGGCAGCAAAGTCAAATGTCTCTCTTTTTTTCTCCCTTCCTTTGGCTCTGTGGATGGAGTCTTATCTAGGTAACTAATGGGGGAATAACTTGACTGCGGCCTTCAAGGCTGCAGTGAATTTCCAGCTGCACGATCAGGCCTGCTTGGGCCTAATGGGAGAGAATGGAAGGGGAAGAAAATGAGCACTGGGATTTTGTGGTTTAGCCTGGTTGGGGGAAAGGCTTGGGGGGAATTTCCATGTATCCTATATCTGTATTAAGTGTTAAGGATTCATATATCCCATAGCTTATCTTCCTTCACATCTTTAAATACTCTCTCCTCTTCAATTCAGTAAGAGCATTTTTATTTTACTGCCTTCGAGAGTAAAATAATTTTTAATTATGTCTGCTCTATAAACCATTGACAGGTAGAAAGGCTCTGCAGAGGGATCTGGACAGGCTGTACTGATGGGCTGAGGTCAGTTGTATGAAGTTTAATAAGGGCAAGAACCAGGTTCTGCACTTGGGTCACAACAACCCCATGCAGGCTTGGAGGAGAGCGGCTGGTAAGCTGCCGGGCAGAAAAAGACCTAGGGATGCTGGTGGACATCTGACAACATGAACCAGCAGTGTGCCCAGGGGGCCAAGAAGGCCAACAGCATCCTGGCCTGTACCAAGAAGTGTGGGGCCAGCAGGAGCAGGGAAGTGATGGTGCCCGTGTACTCAGTACTGACAAGGCCACACCTCGAATACTGTGTTCAGTTTTGGGCTTTTCATTACAAGGACATTGAGTTGTTGGAGCATGTCCAGAGAAGGGCAGTGCATCTAGTGAAGGGCTGGAGAACAGGTCCTGTGAGCAGTATCTAAGGAAATCAGAGTTGTTTGGAGAAAAGGTGGTTTTCTGTGTCTCTATGCACTCTACAGCTACCTGAAAGGAGGTTGTAGTGAGGTGGGGATAGGTCTCTTCTCCCTAGTATCAAGTGATAGGACAAGAGGGAAATGGCCTCAAGTTGCACCAGGGGAGGTTTAAACTGGATGTTAGGAAAAATTACTGAGTGGTCAGGCATTGGTGTAGACTGCCTAGGGAGATGGTAGAATCACTGTCCCTGGAGGTGTTCAAAACCATGTAGACATGGCACTTCAGGTTTAGTAGCCATCATATATTAGGTCACAGCTGGACCAGGTCTTAAAGGTCTTTTCCAACTGAAACAATTCTAGGGTTCTATGCTGCTGTCATTTGCCCTTTCACATCCTATTTGCTGTGCATGAATGTTCTGAAAGGTCATAGCAGAAGCATTATCAATGTATAAATAGCCTTTTATGATAGCAGGAAACTGTAGATGTGGAGAATCTGTTCTTGTCCACTGTATACCTCCTACCCAACTTCTGATGAAATTGTGGTACCCTGATTAAAAGAGTGCTTTGATGTAAAATCTATAGAAATACGCCGTAGCCTTTTAGACCAAATATTGGAGTGGTAGTAATACTGAATTAATTTGGAACATATACATACTTACTATTATGACATGAAACTTACCCAAACCTCTATTACTGTTTAGGGTGCTTTAAAAGGTAGGAAATGACTGCCTTCCTTCTCAAAAACCCAATGGAAGTGTTGAGCAATGTGCTTTGCTTCAATCACAGATGAAATGGACACCAGGTAGAGGAATCTCTGAATTGGCTTCTTCATTGACCAAGACATGCTGCTTTCAGCCTCAGTGAGGTTTGTGTATTTTGGATTTCATGTAGGCACAAGTGTGATGGCTTGGGAGCTACACCCCCCACCCCGCCCCCCGCTCCCGCTATGAAAAGCACCCAGACTAGACTCAGCCTGCTGGAAGTTAAGGAATTAAGCTATATTTACAGCTTAGCACAATATGCAAGCACAATGAAGACTTCAGAAGGAATTCAGAAGCTGCCAGCCTCAGGGAATATGACTCCACCGGACATTGCTTTCGGGTCCCCTGTGGGCTGGGCGGGAGCGGGGAGAGGGGGCGACGGCGTAGCGCCCTCTGCGATCTGGCCCGGGAAGGCCTCGACTGTTGTCAGTAGCCCTCTATTCCTGTCCGCACGCCCACCGCGCAGGGGTGGAGAGGGGTGTTCCGGGGCGGGCGAAGGGCGGGAAGAGGGGCGGGTTATCGAGGGGGAAAGGCAGCGGCTGTCAGAGCAGACGGAGCTCGCGCCCTGCGGTGCCGCCGGCAGGGGTCTCCTCGTCCGCTGGCCATGGGGCTGCAGCCCCGGCGCGCCACGGGGCCCTGTCCGCCTGCGGGGAGATGCGCTGCCGTACCCGGAGCGCGCACGGCGGCCGCCTGGGCCCGCAGCGAGGAGCCAGAGGGAGCTCCCGGGCGTACCACGTCCCTGCCTCCCATTCTGCCGGCCCCTGCTGCTTCTCCTGTCGCTGCTCGGGCACAGCCCAAGAAGCCGCCGCAGGCGACAACCCCCAAAAAGGCGGCTCCCCGGCCCGTGGAGGATAAGGCGGCGAGGAAGGTGCGGGGGGCGCCCCCGGAGCGGGCGGCTCCCCTATCCAGTTCTTGGCCCTGCTCTTCTCTACAGCGACGGCCGCCGGCCGAACGAGGAGCACGCCTACAGCCCGCCGCTCCGCCGCAACCGCGGGGCCGCCCGGGAGCCCCGGGAGCGAGCAGCCGCTCCTGTGAGAGCCTCGGCGGAGCGCAAGGGGAGGCTGCCCTGCGCTTCTCGCTGAGCCTGCCGCCGGAGGCCGTCCGTTTGTTGCAGCGCCGTAGCCAGGAGCGGCAGCGGGGGCAGCCAGCCCCGTCCCCGGGCGGCAGAGCGGTCCCGGCTAGGCGCGGCTCCCGGGCGGGCAGCGGCGACTTACGCGCCCTGCTGAAGATTTCGCTGCTTAACGACAGGCACCGCTACGACGATGAGGAGTATGAGGAGGAGGAGGCGGCGGGGGCGGGGGCCGCCGTGGATGAGGGACTGGTGCGGAAGTGCACGGAGTGGCTGCGCGGCGTGGAGAGCGCGGCCAGTCGCGACCGCTCCGACAGGCTGGACACGCTGCCGCACCTGGGCACCCTCTGAGCCTCGTCGAGGGACCGGGGCTGGGGGAACGGCCGGCGTCCGGGCCTGTGGAGAAGGCGGTGCAGCCATCCACTGTCCGTAGCTGTTGTGGCCTTTGTAGTGTCTCTGCGCCGGGGGAGACGCGGTGGGGGCCGGGTGGGGAGGCCCACGGTCCTGAGCCGGTTCGCGGTCCGGAAGCGCCTTTGAGGCGAGAGACAAAGGAGAGGCGTCGGCCTCCGCCCGCCAGTGGCCAGGTGCTGGGAGCGAGAGGAGACGTTGTGGACGTCCTGTCTCCCCCCTCGTGTTGTTTTTTAGACTTATGACTACTTTATAAGATGTGCGTAATGATTTTGTATATTTGTACATAAAAGTTCATTTTTATTTATTTGAATAAATTACTCGAGTTTTGTGTTGCAGTAGCCGTAGCACCTTACTAGCTTCGCGTCGTGCTGTTCCTCATGGGCTATGACTGCGTATGGATGTCTGCGAGAGGCTGTCGGCTGGTGGCCGTATAGAAAGCGACTGCAGTTCAAAACGCTTTTTAGGATGGTTGCTGGTCACGGCCACTGACAACTCCGCTGCAAACAAAACGCTGAGGCGCCGGATGCCTCATCAAGCAAACGCAGCGGCGGGGGTTCAGCGAGACGGGTGGCCCGCTGCGGAGCCAGCAGGCGAGATAACGAGCAGAGGGCAGGGCACCACCCCTCCCCCTCTATTCCCCGCGATCCCTGCCGAGTGGAGATAGAGGCAATGCTGGCCCCGCGCCGTATCGGCTTGGTGACGGGAAGCAGCCTTCCTGAGGAGAACCCCAAAGAACAGGAGGATGGAGGCAGCGGTGTGATCAGAGGCTGCTGCGATCCCTTGCTCTTGAATGAGAGATGAGAGACTGGGTCCGTGCTTGGATTGTGAGATTTTACTCCCCTTACAGGCAGACATGTCCGGCTGTATGAGGGGGAGGAGGGAGGGACAGTAGCAGCAGCATCCTTTGTCAGCCTTCCCCGGCGAGTACCTGGCCTTCCACACCCGTGACCTGCTGCAGCCTCTCCAGCCTCCCGCTGCTCCAGGCTGTGACCATACCTGATTCTCATCAGGGTTCTGTATGCTAGGAGACGCGAGAAGCTATGTGTGCAAAAAATTACTAGTGGAAGTTAAAAGGTAAATCTTAACAGTCATACAGTTGTTGTCTTGGCCGTTTACTGCCACTCTCACACTGTGATACAGCTTCTCGAAACAAAAGATCCAAATATTTGCTATTATATAGTAAACATTTTGTAAATGAATGCTTGAGCATGCAGGAACATGTTGAGTTTACTTAGCAGAGTTAAACGGCTCAGTGCTGCAAACTGGGAATCACACCTGTAGATGTCAGTTCTTCACACCAAATGATGTCAGTGTTGACTGTCCTGTTAAATTATAACAGAGAAAACTTTCTGCAAATTAGTTGCATAACATAGTGCTGTGCTACATTTTGTACAATATTCCGTTTTGCTCCAGGTTTGTTCAAATAATTTTTCCTCCTCTATTTTTTCCTCTGGAAACCTCAAGACTGACAGGAGGAGATGCTTTGAGAAAATATTTAGTAAACACACTGATTATTGAAAAAATAATGAACCAATATAATATAGGTTTGAAATAGCTCATAGGCCAGAGAAAAGCATGGGACAGAGAATGTATGGAGAGTAATCCTACTTAATTTATGCAAATACAGAGTAATTTGTAGCACTAGCTATGAAGCAGATGTATCTTCATATCATTTTAACTGAGTCTGCATGGAGTCCTGCCATATTCAATTTTCAGTAACGTCTTAACATAAATCTGCTGTAACAATTGCAAATTGCCAGTCAAGTTAAGCTTATGTTGAATTGATATCAGACACACTTTTGGGCTTGTTTTTCCTTCTAACAATGAGGAAAGTAGTAGTAATTGAGCTGTAGGTGAGTTTTCATCATGTGTATTTTAGCAAGTGGGAGTTTGGAAAGGAGCATTCTGCAGGGACTCTTACAAATGTTGCTCCTTAAACTGCTCTATGCTTTCATATCAGCTAAAATCAGTATCTCCAACTGCAATGACAAGAGGTCCACTCATTAAGGACTGGAAAATGATGAAGCTTACTTGTGAGGCTGAAAGCGGCTTTGTTCAGAATCTGATGTGCGGCAGGAAATTCAATAAATTTGAATGCATGACAGCAGCAAATGCAACGTGACTTGGAAGTGGGGCAGCTGGAATCAGAAACATCAAGCCTGACAAAAGAGGAATATGCCCAAAGTCCACTAGAAAGAAGAACTTTGGAACTTTCAGAACTGCCTCGATAGATATTTTTCTTTCTAAAAAAGAAGTTTACTTTGAACAAAGCTACCCCAGGATCACACAGCTATAACCTTTTGTGTTAGGTAAGTCATCGTACATGGTAACTGGAAGTGGGCCTGATGTGTGCTCATCTCGAAGATGAGAATATGCAGTTCTTATACTGGGCTAGATGTTAAGAGCTTCTGGGCTCTCTGTAGTCGCATAATTAATGTCTGCTTGGAACAATACCTCCTTCACTGAACATTAACATAAAGATTTCTTGTTTTCAGTATTGCTAACTTGCTGCACCCTTTTAATGATAAATGATACCCCTAGTGTTCTGAATATTTTCATCTGAAGTGCCCATCAAATTTGTGAGTGGTATTAGAGCAGAGAGAGGGAGTAACTTCTGTTAATTTTGCATGTAGCTTGCATCTCAGTATTTTTTCAGTTTATTTTTTCAGTTTTTAAAAAATAACAACCAAACAAAAGAACACCTCCCCCAAAAAAACCACCACCAACCCAAAAAAAAACCCACAAAAAACCAAAAAAAACCCAAACCCACCAAAACCAATAAATTCTAGTATTCACAATTGCAGGAAAATTAAATATATTAAACTTGATTTTTTACTTCATTAATATGTGGTATAAAATGTTTGAGACTAGTGGCGAGTTTCAAAAGACAAAAATGCCTCTGGAGATTCAAATGGCAGTGGAAACTCATACATAATTGTGTTTGTCTTTAAGCGGCATCACTAGCACTATTTAAGATCCATTATTTAATCCATAATTAATAGGCATAGTGTCACAAATATATCACAGTTCCTTTTCTTGCTGAAAGAGTGAGAGCCCTCTAAAGTGCTGAGAACTGAAAGTTCCCACCACAGGGCCCTCAACCCACCAGACTCCAGTCAGCCTGAGCTTTCCTTTGCCTGAGCCACAGGTTCAGGACAGGGTGCTGCTAGCACAAAGGGAAAATGCCGGTAGGATGCTGTGAAATAACATCTCTCCTGTCCCTCTGCTGTGCCTGGGCTCAGCAAAAGTCAGGGGAGCTTCCTCAAGTTGAGTAGAGCTGCTGCTGGCTCCCCCTTGTTCTCAGCCTGTAGAGCTGCCAGTATGCCTCCGTGAAAGAAATGAAGAATTGTTTTGTACTGGTAGGCAGATTAGATGTGTTCAGGAATACTTTTCAGATGGCAAAGATCTACTTTTGCCATGAGAAACAACAAGCAGCCTGGAAGTCACTACATTTGATTTTTACATTATATTAGTCATAGTTAAAGTGCCTCAGCCTAAGCCTCCCACTCAGAACCCTTTTAGCTGCTGAAAGGGAGTTATGAGCATCTGGTGCCATGGGTGCTTAAAATAATCGATATTTGCCTCAGGCTGTATAGCTTCCTTTCTTCCTCCAAATGCTTCAGTATGATTTATGGTTGAAAAGGGGGAAAACATAAAATACAACTTAAAAATTAAAAGAAAAAAGAAAAAAGAAAAGAAAAAATCTCACAAATACACTGAGGTTTGTTTTTTTGGTGGTTCATTGTGTTGGAGGAGGTTTTTGTTTGGGGTTTTTTGTTGGTTTGGGATTTGGTTTGTTTTGCTTTGATTTTTTGTTTTGGTTTGGTTTTAAGGCAGCTAATAGGTACATTGACAGGTACATTGACAAATCAGCCTGCAGAAGCCAGTCACCAGCAAACCTCATGTTTCTCTACTTGAACAGCCCCAGCCCTGTGCATTGCTGAGTTTGCTCCAGGTTCTACTCTGAATCTCATTTTCCCCACCCCACTGTCATGATTAGTACCATCCTACTAGTGATGAGAGTATGTTGTTGCCCAGCTCTTACATTCTTTCACTGAGTTCCAGAACATCTGTAAAGCCCAGACAAGTAGTATTCCCTATGGGTTGTCATCAGTCAGCCTCACCTGCAGCTCTCAGACCTGTCTAATGGATGCCACACGCAGCCGGAAGGGAGCATCAGAATTTGGTAGCCACTCTCCTGAAAGTAGTGGAGTAATGTCTATCTTGAGCATCCTCCTTGCAGTTGGAGGATGTTTCTTTGTTCTTGAGGGCCATTTTTCTGAAGTACACTCATATAATTATATTGTGGTTTGGGTTGCAGAAGACCTCAGAGGTAATCTAGTTCCACATCCCTACTGTGGGTAGGGACGTCTTCCACTAGGCTAGGTTGCACAGAGCCCCATCCAACCTGGCCTTGAATGCTTCCAAGAACAGGCTATTCATAACCTCTCCAGGCGATCTGTTCCAGTGCCTCATCATCCTCACAGTGAAGAACTTCTACCCTATTGCAGTTAAAAGCCATTACCCCATGTTCTGTCACTATATGGTCTTGTAAAAAAATCTCTCTCCAACTTTTCTTTTCTCTCTTAAGAAAAGTCCTTCCACTTAGTGGTTTTGGAAAAGGGGGAAGAACTTAAGAGCTAAGCTTTGTCTATGATACTTCCTGAAGGAGGAATCACTGTTTTGCAGCAGTTAGAGCAATGTGTGAGCTCTCCGCTGCCATCTGTGTTATGATCTGGAAGAGATAGTGATTATCTACCCTGTCAGGTCTGCTCAGGCACCAAAGTTACTGCAGCTCAGTACCTGACCTCCAAGAAAGACACAAGTGTTTATTTTTCGCTTCCCAGTAAGGAAACAACGAAGCAAATCTTTTGAAATAGTGACAGTAGTCTGTTTTTCACAGATCCTCTTGCTGCTTCTGAGATTATGGGGTAAACATTGTGACACTAACAGGAAGAATGGCGTGGCAGGGCTGCTGAACTGATGGCTTCTGGTCCAGATCTCTACCCAGCTGTGAGGTAACTGCACAGCTTGCCGTGTGACATGAACACAAGTTAATTAAGTGTGCTTCAGAAGAAAGGTTGAGATGCTGACAACCAAGTGGTGTTTATGTTGTCTTTGGAAATGAAGATCCATGAAGCTGGCCTGCCGAGCAGCAGAAGAAAGGAGACTTCTGAAGGTAAGACAGCCTTGTTTCAGCTAAAAATAATGAAGCAAGGCTAAGCCAACAAAATTATATATCTTCAAAACAGATTTTGAGGGCTCTAGCACCAAGTGAAGACCTTTTCTTAATTAACTGCAAAATTAATATTAAAGTTGACAGTATGATAACGAGTCAAAGAGAGTACATGATAAACAAAGACTATGTTACACAACTCTCCACCCAAATCATGCTAAATGCTACCCTAGAATGCAGAGACAGATGAGATTATGGCATAAAAACCAGGAGAGGAATAACTCTTGGGTAGGTGGGAAAGATCGTGGATTTAGCAGAGATGAGGATGGTCAACAGGCTATGCTCCTTTTCCTCCATCCAAGACAGAGACACCTTCTTGGTAAGCATCATGCCTTCAATATACAGCTTAACTTCTGCTGCATTTCTATCATACATGAGCACTATTGCAAAGGTTTCTATCTTCAAGTGTGTTGCATGTCACCAGGATTTATTGACTGAAGCTCAACCACTTGCAGTCACCAGCAATCGGCTGTATCCATTGCATTGATAAATTACACCTATTAATTATTTTACCTTCTGAATCTGTGTTGGTGCAAGTCCTCATCAAGGAATTGTAAAAGATACAAACTTTAATTTTATCTAGCAGTTTCAGTAAGAGTCTTGAGGCTCTGAGACAGGTCAATGTAAGGATCTCACATGTACGGCACCACCAGCTTCAGGAGCAAACCCGCAAATGAATGTAGTATGGTGAGGAGCTTCTTCCAGTGGAAGCTGGTTCCCAGTCATAACAGTAATAGAAAATGAAATAAGGTCCTTTAGCACATTTTAATTCTACTGGAAGGGCTGTTAAAGTTTTTTTAGAAGAAAGTTAAGTCTTTGGCCTTTTTTTCCCTCTTTCTTTGCAATTTATGATGAAGGCTTGAGAGCTCTGGGATGGCTTAAAATTTTCATGGTGGTTTTGTTTTTATTAAATTGAAGATATCAAGAATACACAGCCTGTCTTTTACACTAAGGTGCTTTGAGATGTTGACCTTGGGTCATTCTTACTGTGAGGGCTCACAACTTTTGTGGAAGCGCTAAGTGTAATAAAATATTTAAGAATGATTTCTGCTCCCCAAATGAGTCTTACATTGTAGGTGAGTGTTGAGTGACGGTCAACTGACAGCTAGCTTTCAGCACATTACCTAAAGGAATGTAAGAATTTTGTCAGCCTTTCTGTTATCACACTTCTGAGTGCTCATAAAAGCTGAACTCTATATGAAAAGGGGGAAAAAATACCCTATTTAAGCATAAAAATAAATTAGCACAGGAGCTATTAGCTTCTTAGCAGTTAGCAAGAAAGAGAGCAAACTGTAGTAATTTCTGTTATTCTGGGCTTTGTGTTATTGTTCACTTGGCTGCCTGAGTTTAACCTGTCAGTGTAGTGCCGACAGCGGACCACAGAAGTCATGTAGCAAAGGGATGGGAAATGATTCGCAGAACATGTTCCGAACTGCAAAAGCTGATTAGGTACAGTGCTAAGGCACTACACCATCGGTGCTCTAAATTAAAACCTAATGGAGGCAACCTAGGCCCAGAAGAGATGTCGAGCAGATAGGAGCAGTATCCACAAGACCTCATGTGGTCCGGTCTACTCTTGCCCTTCCCTTGGCAGAGCTGTGGGGAAAACCTGTGTCTACCATCCTGCAGCGCTTGCCAGAGCCCAGGTCCTGTGCACCGGCACCGTGACCAACTCCATGGCAAGAAACAGGGAACAGTGTTCATCTGGGAGCTCTGGCTATACTTTCACTGTTTGGTTGTTTTGGTTTGTTGTTGTTCCGGTTTGGGTGGGGTGGTTCTTTTTGTTTTGTTTGTTTGCTTTTGTTTTTGTTTTATGTTGGGTTTTTTGGTGGGTTGTTGTTGTCATTTTGGGTTTTGGTTGGTTGGTTGGTTGTTGGGTTTGTTTGTTTGGTTTTTTTTTCTTTTCCTATGTTAAACCAGAATCTATGCAGTAATTGTGGTGACATTCCCTGAAAACATGTTTATTTACCTGCAAGTTGAACCAGCAGGTTGAGGAACATGATTCTGTCTCCATCTGCTGTTCTGGTGAGACCTCTCCTGGAGTACTGAGTCCAATTCTCATGTCCTCAGCACAAAAAAGACATGGACCTGCTGAAGAATGTCCAGAGCAGGGCCACAAAAATGATCAGAGGAATGGAGCATCTATCCTATTACAAAAGACCAAGAAAGTTTGAGTTTGTGCTGGTTTGAGCTAATCGGAATATTTTAATAGAGAAAATTATACTATAGGNAAATAGAGCTTCATCTCTTAACTTCCAGCTGTCTGAGTTCTAGTCTGGGTCATTTTACAAAGTGTAGGGGGGTGGGGAACTCCCAAACCGTCACAGAGTTATTCGACCTGAAGAAGAGAAAACTCTGGGGACACCTTATTGTGTCCTTTGAGTACTTAAGGGGAGGCCTGTAAGAAAGATGAGGACAATATTTTTAACAGGGCCTGTTGCAACAGGAGAAGTTGTGGTGGTTTTAAATTCAAGGAGGGTAGATTTAGACTAGATAGAAGAAAAACAAAAATTACAATGAGGGTAGTGAGAGACTGGAACAGATTGCCCAGACAGGTGGTAGAAATCCTGGAAACATTTAAGGTCAGGTTGAACAGGGATCTCAGTGACTTGATCTGGCTGACCGCATCCCTGCTCACTGCAGGGAGGTTGGACTAGATGGCCTTAAAAGATGCTTCCAACTCAAAACATTCCATGATTCTACTTACTGCCTTGTATCTGAAGGTCTTAACAGAGATCCAGCCGTTTTAATAGATACTCATATAATATAGTCCTCCTCATTCTCATCACCCCCTTTTTTTTCACTTTGGGGAAACAACTATGACAACATCTCATATAGCTCCTAATAATGAATTAAACCAATCTCCCCTTTCTCCCCCTACTCCTGCTGTACAAAGTTTGAAGGAAAGACAAAAAGAGAAAACAATTGGATGAGTATTTCTGGGAGACCGTTTTGTTGCAACTATGTGTCATCAGGATTTATTTTTTTACCACTGTGTGAAGTGCTGAACATATCTTGAGAGTGGATTTCATTACTCTGAGTGGGCTGTCTTACATGTTAACAAACCTGCACATCAATTTGTGGTGACTACCCACTTCTCTGGACAGGCACAAGTGCTCTGTAGAAACATTAAAAAGGAGTACTATGATGTACTGGTGTTAAGTAGTTGTATGAAGATATTTTTTACTAGTCACTGTGTTCAACCATTTGATCTATGGAGAATGGATTTTTTTCAGTCCAGAGGTGAGCTGCTTCTAACTTCGAGGAAAATATTCTGTGGAGACTTTATGCAGGTCATCTTAAGGTAGAAATTATTTGTCTTGGTATGTGTATCTGGAGATTGATACACAACATAGCATTAGTAAATGGTTCCTTAATATCTTTATATTTGTAATTTAAATCCACACTTTTGATGTTATATCTTTCTACTTTTTTTCCTACTGAGCTTACAATAAGCTTCTGCAAAATGGAAAATAGTTTGACCCATATACTGTTAGTGATCAGTAGGATGTCTTCAATTTTAAACTGGCAATATTTCATGGGGAAAACACTGTGAAAGGGTGAATACTGAATTATTGTTGGTTCGTACAGTGTCTTTTGAACTGGTTTTCAGTTCCTGGCATGTTTGGAAAAGCTTAATGTGCAAGGTATGGCATTCACACCCCTAGTACTAAGCTTGTTATGGGTCATGCTGACAGTTTCCAGTTGGGGATTGTCTTTTTTTTTTTTCTCTTTCCCCCTGGAATTCTTATAAAATATGCCTCTTTAGTGCTTTGCTGCAGCCCATGGGAAATGCCTTGCCGCAAAGTTAAGAATATTCCGTTTCTGTGGGGTTTTTTTTGCATTTCTATACAGCAATATGGTAAAGTAATTCTGTTTTTTCATCAGTAGGAATTAAAAATCCTCAAGTTTGTGGATTGCTTGGAATCTCCAGGCTACAACCAAGGATTTAATTAAATTTCTGAAAGAATAAGCCAATAGCCTGTAGGCTTAAATCTGGTAACTGGGGGGCTCTACCTCCACAGGCAAGATATTTAAAAATTGCTGAAAGCCACAGGAACATACATTAAGAATGCATAGCTGTCAAAACTACAGACCACTTGGCAAAGGAGAAAGAAAAATGGGTTGTCTGTACTGAAGTATAAGTAGAATCATGGACTACAAAAAGTTATCTATCAAATGGTGTGCTCATCTGAATGGCAATGTAGTATATCAAGTTAAAAATCCTAAAATCTTGAGTTTGAAGAGTTGATTTATTTTGTTAGTAATTGGGGTGGAGGGGAGGAGGGGGCAGAATCTCATTGTTTTCTTTTCTTTTCCCTAACTTGAGAGCAATGAACCTGGGAAGACATTTGCAGGAAATAACTGTATCACTCACCATTGGTAGATGAATACAGATTGCAATCAGAACAGAAGGAGTGCAGCAAACCTGGTTTTAGACAGCTGTTCCACCACTGGCTGATCCTCATCTGTGGCAAATCTCCTCTCTGAGCTCACCTGGTTGAGCTGCTTAACATGCCTGCTCTGTAAACCATTATGTCTAGTGAGCTTGGCTGGTTTGCTTTGACTGATACAGCCAAGGAGAGATTCTGCAAGTGGCTGAGACAATAGATGTAATCAGGTATTTCGCTATAAACCTTGATTAGACCCAGCTGGACCAAATACTTAATTCACATTGCATTGATCACCTGACGAGTTTACTTTGCATAGCCTT
>VWYK01005411.1:0-14140 GCA_013399775.1 Semnornis frantzii
TTGCCCAAAGAGGTGGTGGAAACTCCAGCCCTGCAGGTTTTTAAGGCCAGGCTGGATGTGGCTCTGGGCAACCTGATCTAGCGAAAATACTTCAAACAACTCAATAAATCCAAAAGCAGCAGGAAAAAAATACTCTTGGTAAGGAGGGTGGGACTAGATGATCCTTGAGGTCTCTTCCAACCCTGACAATTATGTGACTCTATGATTTTATCACTTGATATAAGGGAGAAAAGACCAGAACTCACCTCACTACCATTTCCTTGTTTAGTAATTCCTCAGTTCAATAAACTGCATCAGAGAAGAACAAAAAGAGACCAAGTATTAAACTGTAGTCTAGAATATAGATTGCAATGCCAGCTCCCAGCCTTAATTTGATTTCCTTTTACTCCTTTCTCCTCCTCCATTGCAGAAGTGAAGTGGTCTTTGACTGAAGAAATGCACAACACAAAAAGTAGATCAAATAAAGTCAAGAGAAGTAGACCTAAGCCTCTTGGTTGAGAATGAAAAGCAGAAATGGCTTGATCCTATTCACAGGCATAGGTACACCACTGCCATCTGTCTGGTAAAGTGTTTGACAAAATCTGCATGGCTCCAAAAATGGGCTCTGGGAACAGGAGTTCATCAGACAGCTACTCTCTGGGCTCCCATGAGAGAGCAGAGACTTCAACAGGCTATTCTGCAGTATCTGACCGAGGCAAAAAAACCTCCAAACAAAGCATTTCTTGCTGCCTGCACAATACAAAAGTTTTGTAGAAACTGAAACATTCTATTCCCCCCACAAGTTTCACAATTACTCCATGAAATTACACAATTTAGTAACAGCAAACTGTCTGTTCTCCTCCCAAATTACAAATTAATATTGTCCCATAAACCCATCTGAATATAATCTCTTGAGCTGAAGAGACCTCCCCTTTCCCACTCAACACTACAGAGCATGTGAAGGTATTTCTGTTATCTGAATACAGTGACAAGTCATAGAATCATAGAATGGTAAGGTTGGAAGGGACCTCAAGGATCATCCAGTTCCAACCCCCTGCCATAGGCAGGGACACCTCCCACTAGCACAGGTCACTCAAGGCCTCCTCCAACCTGGCCTTGAACACCTCCAGGCAGGGAGCAGCCACAACCTCCCTGGGCAACCTGTGCCAGTGTCTCACCACCCTCACTGCAAACAACTTCCTCCTAACATCCACTTTCAATCTCCCCTCTGACACTTCAAACCCATTGCCCCTTGTCCTGGCATTACAAGACNTGCAGCCCAGCACACAGTTGCTGTCTGGGCTGCACTCACCCTGCAGCCTCATCTTGAGCTTTTCATCACCCCAGACTCCCAGGGCCTGTTCCTCAGGGTTGCTCTCAGCCATTCACCACCCAGATACCCAAATACCTACCCATGGTTTCTCACATCTCATACCATAAACTGAGGTGAAAATACTTCAAAGAACTCAAATCCTACAGCAGCAGGAAAAAAACACACTTTTGCTTCTGAACTAATCTATTTAAATTGCACATTGATCTTCAGCTCCTCTCTGCTGCTTGTCAAAGCCACCCCTCAGTATTGTCGTTCTGTATCCTTCTCTACAGACTCAGAAAAGTCTTTATTCTCATAATATTTGTTCTCAAATGCCGAGTTCAGTTTTAGGCCCCTCACTAAAAGAAAGACATCAAGGTGCTGGAGTGCAGAGAAGGTCTGTGGACACCATCAAAGTGTGCAGAGAAGGGCAGTGAAGTTGTTGGAGTCTGCAGAACAGGTCTGGTGAGGAGCAGCTGAGGGAACCAAGGTTAATTTAGCCTGAATAAAAGGATGCTGAGGAGAGACCTTCTGGTTCTTTACAACTTCCTGACCAAAGGTTAGAGCAAGGAGGGTGTTAGTCTCTTTTCCCAAGTAAGAAAGTGATAGGATGAGAGGAAATGGCCTCCCACCTGGGGAAGTTTAGGTTGGATATTAGGAAAAATTTCTTCACCAAAAGAGTTGTCAGTCCCTGGAACAAGTTGTCAAGATAAATGATGGAGTCATTATCCCTGAAGGCATTTAAAAGTTGTGTAGATGTGGCACCTGGAACACCATTTATTGACTTGGTGGGTTGACAGCTAGGCTCAATGATCTTTTCCAGTCTAAATGTTAGAATGATTCTGCAAAACAGTGTAGTGGTGTTCAAACCAGGCAGATCCTAGTGGAGTCTAGCAGTTAAGATGATAAAAGAGTGAAGTCTCAAAGGAAAAAGTCTAGAGAGAAAAGTCAGTATGGTGGGGTCCACCATACTGGTGGTTTTTCATGCCACCCAGCTTTCTGTGAATGACAAACATGATTTTGGACCAAAGGGGCTTGATGTTCTTTAAAGGACCATTTAATCCTCCATTTAATAGTTGATTTCCCAGTGAAATAAAAAGGGTAAAAAATCAACTACTCATTTTGAGGAAAAAAAAAAACCACAAACAAACAAAAAAAAAAGGAAAAAAAAGAGAGATTAACTCTTACAAAGAAAAGTTGTCTTCACATATGAAGCATCTTCACACAGCTGAAGCAATGAGTTCATACGCAGACAGTCTGCTCTGGAAACGTGATTTGCAGGACCAGTCCTGGCTTTACTGAGCTGTCTGAAGTGGTTTTACCTCAGGCCAAGAATTACAGATTGGGATGTGAAAAACGGAGTTTCTGAAAGAGGTTTACTTCCTGGCTTACTTCATCAAATATTTTGAATAAAATATAAACAAGGGCTGTGATGCTTCAACTTCCAAAGCAGAGCCAAGCCAAGAACTGTATTTCCTATTCAGCAGCCGCAGTCGAACAAACAAAACGTTTTCATCTCCCTTCAGATGAAATGATTCTTCAGTCATTCCCAAAAGGCAAGACACTCGTACTAGTCACACCCCTGCTTGATTCAGTATCACCAGGGAATCATGCTCACCCCCTTTTCACAGATCACAGAATGGCAGGGGCTGGAAGGGACCTCCAAAGCTCAGCCAGTCCAACCCCCCTGCCAGAGCAGGATCTCCTACACCAGATCACACAGGAACGCNGAGCTGTTCCATTCCCTTCATCACCATTGTGGCTCTGTGCTGGACTCTCTCCAGCAGTTCTATGTCCCCCCAGAACTGGACACAGGACTCCAGATGAGGCCTCACCAGGGCAGAGCAGAGGGGCAGGAGAACCTCTCTCCACCTACTAACCACAGCCCTTCTAATGCACCCCAGAATGGCATTGTCCCTCCTGGCCACCAGAGCACATTGCTGGCTCATGCTCAACCTCCCAACAAGGAGCACCAAATCCTTTTCCCCTTTGCTGCCTTCCAACAGGCCAGTTCCCAACCTATATTTTCTCACTCTGCATTGTCTACTCTTGTCTCTTACTTTCTCTTTACACAGATGGGTGTGCAAAGCAGTTAAATCTCTCTGAGTACTTCTTTTAAGAGTCTCACACAATGTTGGGCTAAAAGGGTAAGTAAACAAGGAACTAGTTGCACTTGCAGTGCTTGTCCTGGCAGTTTTATGGAGCTGGTAACTACATTGCCATGGATGAAGAGACCTTCCTGAATGATAGCTGCATGGGAGATCCGAAGAAAGAAATAGGTGATGGGTGTTTTACCATCATACATCTCTATAGCAGCATCATATTGTCACTTATTACCCAAGAAACAGGCTCTGATGATCCCTCCCTGGAGGTGTTCACGGCCAGGTTGGACAAGGCCTTGAGTGACCTGTTCTAGTGGGAGGTGTCCCTGCCTATGGCAGGGGGTTGGAACTCGATGATCCTTGAGGTCCCTTCCAACCTTACCATTCTATGATTCTATCTAGTGATTAATATTTAAAACAACAAATCACTTAAGTGTTTGTTCTGAATAACTGATCTACAGCCTTGTGAGAGCAGTTCCTTTCCATGCTTCACTGTGAATTCAAAACCTACACTTCCCAACACTGTACCTATATGTCAGCAGGTAACCAAAGCTTTCAAACTATTTGAGTTCTCTTTATCTAAAATCTATCAAGATGTTAAGGAACATACTGTAGGCAGTTATATTTCAGTTAGAGCAGCCAAGTAGCACCAGGACTGATTCATTAAGTGTCCCACTGTAGACCTCTGACTGACTCTTTTACTCTCCATGTCTTTACTGGCAGTTCAGAATGTTTCAAAATACCATTTCAGATGCTTTAAGAAGCATTTCCTTGCTGACTTGTTTTAAGTTGATCTGGTTTGTGTCTCACTCCAATATATATTTTTTTTCATTAATGCTAAACTACTTAGGAGAAAACAAACCCTTTTGTTTGTTTGATTTAAAATAATCTCAATCCATATTCAGAATGCAAGAAACACAGTTGGAAGTTTATCTTTTGTATTTACAGTTACAGAAAGAAAAAGGAAAACCCTCAAGTGAAATGGGCTTTGGTTTTGCCTCTCTCTTTGGCTTTGCCTCTCTCTTTGTCTATGCCTTTTTGTCATCGTCTTTGCCTTTATCATTGTCATTGTCTTTGTCTTTTTGCCACTGTCATTGTCTTTGTCCAGTCCTGCTGTCCCCATCACAAGAAGGACACAGATCTGTTGGAGCAAGTCCAGAGGATGATCCAAGGGCTGGAACACCTCTGCTATGAGTACAGGTGATGGAGCTGGGATCATTCAGGCTGGAGAAGAGAAGACTCTGGGGACACATAGCTACCTTCTATCACCTGAAGAGAACCTACAGGAATGCTGAAGAGGGACTTTTCACCAAGGTTTTAAGATGAGAGAAGGTAGGTTTAGACCAGATCTTAGGAAGAAGTTCTTTGATACAAAGGTGGGGAGACTCTGGAATAGGTTGCCCAGAGTGGTTGTGAATGCCCCTTCCCTGCAGGTGTTCACAGCCAGATTGATTCAGGCCTTGAGCAACCAAGTTCAGCTGAGAGACATCCCTGCCCATTGCAGAGGGGTTGGAGCAGATTTTTAACCTAAGCCATTTTATGATTCTATTTATATTAAGTCTTGACTTATAAAGCAAATGACATTATTTTCTGCCTTAAACACCCAGAACTCTAAAGCAGCAGGCATTCTATGTGCATATCAGATGGCATTAGAACTGTGCCTTGTAAGTTAGCAATGTAGAAAACATAGCACTTCATGTATATGTGAAATCCACATCCAAATATCTCTTCTATCTGTACTCTGAACCTAAAACTCAGCAGGAAATTATGTGGTGTGTGCCCAAACCTGGTCAAAGGTGGATGATGAAAAGATGGATTGCTCTCTTTCCAAGAGAGCTGTAGTAGCTGAGGAGTGGCTTCAGGCCACTGAACCTCATTTGCATCCCAGCTAACAGCTGTGCAAACCACAGAATTTTTACCTCCCAGGGGTTTAATAAAATGTTTTTTCTCTTTTCATGTGTTGTTTAGATAAACTCATGGGACTTTTGCTTTGAATGAATCTCAACACTCTAGAAAATCCTCTTCTGATCTTACCTAGATGGTGAGTAATGTCTTGTACATGTTCCATCTCAAAAGAAATGAAAAAGATCGTCCCTGAAAACATGTTTTAAAAGATAATACAGTTGATTTCTCTGAAAGTCTTAGAACTTGCCAGAAACAACCATGTTATAGGCAGCAATGCAAATTTTCTTCTAGAAGCATGAGAACCCCAAAAAAAACCCAAAACAGAATAACTTCTTGAAGTGAAGTCTTAAAGACAGGTAATTTTTGGAAATAACTACTTATAACCTCTAAAAGTTTTACTTACAAACCACCTTTGGCATGATAAGATTGTTTTTTAAGACCTGAGCATTTAGCAAATAACCAAGAACCATTTTATATACATCACCAGAGATAGAGAGGCCTGAAAGAATGGATTATTGATGACTTAGCTGTTGGAAGCATTCACATCCTTCACCAGTGTTTTCTCCGTAAGCTTACAAACTAAACTGGAACTGCACAACTTAATCATCAGTGCATTAATCATGAACAAGAGCCTTGCTTTCAATGTGCTTATGCAGTATCTAACACAGTCAGCTGCAGTTCAGTCCAAGATGCTAATATCTTAAATATATCTTAGTAAGAATAAGTCCAGTTTGCATCATTCGAGGACTTTGCACTTGAATTATTTGCACTTCACATACTGTGCTCAGTTTGGGGACCTCACTACAAGGAAGACAGTGAGGTGCTGGAGCAGGTCTAGAGAAGTGCTATGAAACTGGCGTAGGGTCTGGAGAACAGGTCTGGTGAGGAGCTGAGACAACTGGGAATGTTTAGTCTGGAGGAGTCTCACAGGAGACCTTACTGCTTTCTGCAACTCCCTGAAAGGAGGTTGGAAGGAGGTGGGGGTTGGTTTATACCAAAGAACTTCTTTTGGTATATAGTGGTGGTGGTTACAATGCAAAGCAAACTGCTGCATCTCAGCGCATCGCAAATCAAGACACTGGCACAGGCTGCCCAGGGAAGTTGTGGAGCACAGAATCACCCAACCTGATCAAAGATCACGTTGGGTGATTCTGTGCTCCACAACCTCCCTGAGGGTGTTCAAGGCCAGGTTGGAGGAGGCCTTGAGTGACCTGTACTAGTGGGAGGTGTCCCTGCCTATGGCAGGGGGTTGGAACTAGATGAGCTTTGAGGTCCCTTTCAACCTTACCATTCTATGATTCTTCTCCCTAGTAACAAGTGGTAGGACAAGAGAAAATGGCCTCGAGTTGTACCAATAGAGGTTAGGGTTGAATATTGGGAAAGATTTCTTTATTGCAAGAGTGTTCAGGCATTGGAACAGGCTGTCTTCCCTAATGCTGGAGTCCCAGTCCCTGGATGTGTTCAAAAAACATGCAGACCTGACGTGGTTTAGTGGGCATAGTGGTGGTGGGTTGACCGTTTGACTTCATGATCTTCAAGATCATAGAATGGTGAGGCTGGAAGGCCCTCAAAGATCATCTCGTTCCAACCCACTGCCATAGGCAGGGACACCTCCCACTAGGTCTTTTCCAACTTTAATGATTCTCTGATTCCATGAAAATCCTCCAAGATAACAATGGGTAAAGCCCTTCAAACCCTTTCAACCTGAGTGGATGTTAGCGAGCTCTGTTCCAAACACCACAGTAATTCCCAAGCCCAGGGACTGATTCAGAAAGCTTACAGACCCTCTGCCTTTGCCTCTGATGTTACACTTGGCTGCAGCTCTCCTCCCTGTTCAGCAGCTGAAACAGCAGCCCACCCCTGAATGCTATTCAGCCTTGGAGCCTGGGCTCCTCCAGGATGCTAGGTCAGGATGTCAGGGAGGTAATTGCTTTGCAAGCCTCTGTCTGAGGAGCCTTGTTTACAGTTGAAATTAGCTGCAAATAAAAGCCAGACATTGCCACTCTTGTCCAGCCCTACAGCCGCTTGAATGGAAGATAAATTCCCAATCAAGTCTGGACTGATCCAGGCTGAAATTATAGAAGAGGAATGTGCTGAGCCCTCTTGCTTTGCAGCTGACTGCCAGTAGGTGGTGGGCAGGTTAACGGAGTGATTTGCATCACAGCGAAAAGAAAGAGGGCACCGCAAGCTGAATGGATGGGAAGGCAAGAGGACGTAGGGGAGGAAACTGAATGCTTAGCTCACAGAGAGTGCGTGAGAATGAATGCAGAGAAGCCAGCGAACGCTGAGCAAACGTGCAGGGCTGAGGCAGACAAAGATACGTGATTCCAGGCAGCCAAGCTGGGAGCAAAGACGAGCAAAGAAAGATGACAAGCGGCAAATAGAGATGTGGCCACAATGACACAGGAAGGAAGGCTCTGAATGCCAGAGGGGAGGGAAAAAAAGGAGGGGAAAAAAAAAAAAAAACCCAACAACTGAGCAGATACAGTAAAGATGAAGAAAAATAATAGAATGTGCTGAAATGCTCAAGCAATGTGCACTGAAGTGGGACAGCAGGAGCACAGCGATCCGCTCCCAGATCTTGCTCCAAAATAACAGCTTCACAGAGGCAAAGAAACAGGACTGGATGTGCTTTGTGCATGGCTATTCCAAAACTTTAGTTTTAAATTAAACCCATTCTTGCCAAACATACAGCTGAGTCTATTTTCACTAGTTTTTATCTACTTCTTGACAGAACCTGGAAACTTCATAAATGTAATGGTGGCAACATAGAGACTCTGTATGATTCAGAAAGACTTTTATTGCTGCTAGGTTGATGGTTGGACTTGATAATCTAAGAAGTCCTTTCCAACTGAAATTAGTGGGAGGTGTTCCTGCCTATGGCAGGGGTTTGGAACTAGATGATCCTTGAGGTCCCTTCCAACCTTACCATTCTATGATTCTATTATTGCCTGTACATCCCACAATTCTACTATTGCCTGTAGATCCCATGATTCTATTAGTGCCTGGCTTTTTCTCTACCCTGGAAAGGAAAACCTTTAGAAATAATGAAGATATTATTAAACATCACCCTAAAATATGCAGTTCTGGAGCCCCTAGCACAGGAAGGACATGAAACTGTTGGAGTGGGTCCAGAGGAGGCCACCAAGATGCTGAGAAGGCTGCAGCAGCTCTGCTGTGAGGACAGGCTGAGAGAGTTGGGGCTCTGCAGCCTGCAGAAGAGAAGGCTTCCAGGACACCTTAGAGTAGCCTTGCAGGATCTGAAGGGGGCTGCAGGAAGGTGGGGAGGGACTATTGACAAGGTCTGGGAATGCCAGGACAAGGGGCAATGGGTTTGCAGTGGCAGAGGGGAGATTGAAAGTGGATGTTAGGAGGAAGTTGTTTGCAGTGAGGGTGGTGAGACACTGGCACAGGTTGCCCAGGGAGGTTGTGGCTGCTCCCTCCCTGGAGGTGTTCAAGGCCAGGTTGGAGGAGGCCTAGAGTGAGCTGTGCTAGTGGGAGGTGTCCCTGCCTATGGCAGGGGGTTGGAACTGGATGATCCTTGAGGTCCCTTCCAACCTTCCCATTCTCTGATTCTATGATCTCTGTGCCATGGGCACATATAACTCCACCTGTATCCTTCATAGTGCTTTTGTATCTAGACTTCAAATGGCTTTGCAAAGCAAAACAATCACTTATTTTTCTGACCTGTGTTGGACCCAAATACCAAGGAGAACTTTAACTTTCACTTACTTTCATCACAGAAAAAAAAGAAAATTGTGTTAATATTATCTTACCTTTTTTTTTCCCCCCTAACCTGTGTTTCATTTAAATACCAAGGAGAGTTTTAACTTTTACCTACTTTCATCACAGAAAGAAAAAAAAAAGAAAAGGAAAATAAAAGGTCATGTTGAAATTCTAAAGAGCATATCTGTCACTATGACTGTTCATAATATTAAAATTTAATTCATAATAAAATTCATTATAAAATTCATAATAGCACATGGAAAAATAAATCCAACCTGGATGTTCTGTTAGGGAAAAACCTGAGTATTTCAAGTTTTGGTTTATTTCACTGCAAGTATTTTCTGGGAAGTTATTTTGGTTTTAAGGAAACTTCATTTACTCAAGGATGATTTTTCAGCCTGCCCCTGTAAATCAGACATGTTAAAAATGGCTATGAGTAAGAAGTGAGAATGAGCAAGTGCATCCTAATGCTATGAAAGCAGTCTGTTGACCAATACAGAGCATTTCAGAGTCTGTAAAAATGCAGAAGCACACATAGTCATTTATAAATGATATTTCAATTACTCTGAAATGGAAACCCTAGAGGAAAAACAAAACTGTTAGCATAGCTATCCTGAACCTAGGCACACTGTCAGCACTCCTCTTACAGCAGTTGTATCACAATTATCATTACAGACCTCACAATGATATATTTTTTTCTTTTTTTGCCCACCAGTTTCAAGCCTGTGAGCACACCATAATGTGGGGTTTTTTTTCATATTTGCTTCCATGAAACTGGAATGCCACCTCTAAAGTGAAGGACTTGCCTGGCTGCTGAGCAGCACTGCTCTCTGTTGAATGCCATTAGCACAGACTGTAGCTCCTCTGTTTGGGCATCAGGCTGCAATTACTAAGGGCTTTCATTGTCTTGAGGTCAACAGGTGCAGAACGTCTCATGGATTTGAATGCTGTAGTTATCAGCCTGGCAATCAATGGTCTTATGTTATAGCATTCATATTAAAATGTTAATTGCCATTAATGCCTTCCACTAAGGCATTCAACTCGATTGTGTTCTTTTGGTCCCAGAAATGTTGAAACGTGAGACTGTCTCATCAACTTCAATAGAGCACAGACATATACCATCCACAGGAGCACTGAAGCCATTAAGCAAAGCTTTAGAATCTCATCAGATTTTGCTTGCACTGATATCTGCCTTCATTTATGACCTCTAAAGAATATATTAAGATTGCTACTATAGGTGAAGTCATTTAATGCATTTCAACCTTTCAGCAGTCAGTAGTTGTAGTACATAATCAGTAATCTCTATTCACATCAGCTCTAAGACTATGAGACAGCAAAGGCTTCATGGGGCACTGGAAAACTTTGGGACAGCAAAGGCTTCATGGAGCACTGGAAAACTGTGACAGCAAAGGCTTCATGGGGCACTGGAAAACTGTGACAGCAAAGGCTTCATGGGGCACTGGAAAACTGTGACAGCAAAGGCTTCATAGGGCACTGGAAAACTGTGACAGCAAAGGCTTCATGGAGCACTGGAAAACTGACAGCAAAGGCTTCATGGGGCACTGGAAACACTGTGGCAGCAAAGGCTTCATGGGGCACTGGAAAACTGTGACAGCAAAGGCTAGGGCTGAGTGATAGGTTGGGCTGGATGAGCTTGGAGGTCTCCTCCAACCTGATTGATTCTACGATTCTACATTTCTGATATGATCCAGAAATGTTGTACTTATTAAAGATGCTGACTGAATATAATTGAAAAAGAAACTCATATTTTCCATGACCAAAAGCACAGAAAAGTATAAAACTTCTCAACTGCAGAGAGACAAGAGGAGAAATCCTGCCAGAAGTGTTGACTAAATAGGTTGGTCATAATATTTGCCTGTCTTCTTTTTTATTCAGGTTTCTCTATCATTTTGGGGGGGTGCCAGGAAAGAAAATGCAAATAATGTTTATATGGAGAAGAAACAAAAGAAGTAAGAAAACAACCAACCCATGTATTTTGGGTACCAGTCCTAAAAACAAGGATTTGGCTTTACACTCTCAGTTATAGGAAGCCCACTAAGTCAAGAAGCACAGTCCTTTTCACAGCATCAGAGAATCATAGCATCATAAAATCATAGGATCAGAGAATCAGAATCATAGGATCATAGAATTATAGGATCACAGGATCATAGAATCAGAAAATCGTTTAAGTTGGAAGGGACCTCAAGGATCATCCAGTTCCAACCCCCTGCCATAGGCAGGGACACCTCCCACTAGCACAGGGCACTCAAGGCCTCCTCCAACCTGGCCTTGAACACCTCCAGGGAGAGAGCAGCCACACCCTCCCTGGGCAACCTGTGACAGTGTCTCACCACCCTCACTGCAAACAACTTCCTCCTAACATCCACTTTCAATCTCCCCTCTGCCACTGCAAACGCATTGCCCCTTGTCCTGGCATTCCCAGACCTTGTCAATAGTCCCTCCCCAGCCTTCCTGTGATGCCACAAGAACAGTTTTGCAGGATGGGTTAAAACAAGTGCCTGCAGTGAAGAAAAAACACTGTACGAAGCATCTCTAGGTCCCAAAAGAATGTAAATATTCATACAGAGATTTTGCCTCTCCTCTACCAGTGAGAATCACTGTGAGTGTATTACAAAAACTGACCAAGCCCTGGCTACAGCTGCCTGCACCCCAAGAACATGAGCATGCACAAATCCTGTAAGGCCCTATATAAAACCAAACACTTCTTCCTCATCTCTAATGATAAATTCAGATGAAACAAAACAGAGAAATATTCCCATTGACTCCACTGGGATCTGAGGCCCAAGAATAATCCACTCCTCCTAGAATCATCACCAGAAAAAAGCATACAATGCTTTCAATAGGACAATGAGAAGCACACAGATTATTGGCTTTTATAGACACTTCTTGGAACTATTTTATTAGGCTACTTTATAATTGTAGAGCAGAATGAAACCATGACCTAACTTCCTGGGGAGAAGGCAAGGCAGTGTTTTTACCAATGAGTTACAAAAACAGATAAGTGATGGAATGGTTCTAAACTAGTTAATGGCTTTTTTGAATAGGAAAATGAGTGATTTACTAATCATTTTTTTTCACTTTTCTCCTGGTACAGCTTGGTCTTCTTGCTAAATCCATCTGCTCCTTAGATTTATTTATTATGATGTCATTAAGCAAGTCCCCACTTGCCAGGGGCCCTTTGCATTTTGTGGAGATGAGTTCTTTGCCACGCTCAAACGTCACAGCGACAACTCTCACAAGCGGGACTCGCACAAAGGAGCTGTGATGCAAGAAATGCCTGAATGAAGAAAGCACTTTGTTTTGTTTTGTTTTGTTTTTTAACTCTGCTGAAATTTGAAGTTTACACAAGATGTGATGGGTTTCCCCATCCCCACTTTGCTCCTCAACTCCTCCTGCTTCCTTCTCACAGTCTTCTTCCTATTCTTCGCAGTCTCAATGACAAGAAGGAACAAAGATGTCTTGAGAGAGCCAAGAATAATACCCTGTTGTTGATCTGTACTCATAAGTCTCACTTAATGACTTTTTTTTTTTTTTTTTGCCTTTGCTTACTCAAAAAGTTGAAAACTCATGCTTCACTGGGGCCATCTGTGAAGTTCTTTGTTTGGGGATTTGAGAAGGAGCCAAAGCTTTGCATACCCTGTCTTTGAGACTCAAATCCCAGAGGTATCGCAGAAGTTTAACTGGGGCTCAGACTAGCATAAGGTCACCGTTCATGAGAGAGTTTTGTCTGACAGATCGATGGCTAACAATGCCCAGCTGATAGCCACAGCTCCCCAAGAAGATGTATAAGCTACTGTATACCTGCAAACTGAATCTGGCAAGTTAAACAACACAATCACTTATAGATGCTCAGATATTTCCCTCCTCAAAGACTCTGAAAGGCTGGCTCTGGAGCCTGAAGTTAAAATGTCTGTGGTAGCAATGATGTCACCCTTGTCACAGGCTTTAACTAGAGCAATGAAAGGAGCTGTTATGTTTCTCCTAGCTCAGCAGGTGTGAAGGCAACACAAAGGACATTCACAGAGGAATTCCCTTACATGAAACTTAATCAGACTCCCTCTTGAGTGCTGCACACCACTGATTCCACTGCCTGGAGAATGAATGGTGAACAAATGCTGATTCATTGTGTTTTGCAAACGCTTCTGGAGAACAATATTTAATATCAGAAAGTCACCAATTCTTACTGCCACTTCCATTTCATCTCCATTTCATTGTTACATTTTTTTTGTCCTCCCCCTGCTGATTTTATGATTCATTTGCTGACCCTTCCTTCAACGAGGTCCTAAGATCCGCTTGATTTAAATATGTTTAAGTCTGAAAGTCAGTTGGGAAGTTGTGTTTTCCTTTTATTTTAATGTAGATAACTGCATACAAAGAGAACTCAGAGATGGCAACACAGGCTGAAAGCTCTGAGTTCAGATGAAGATAAGACCTTCAATGTTGATGAATATTTTGTTTGCAGCCCAATAGCAATCATCTCTGTTTAAAAAGCCCCTGCTGCAGCTGGTATGAACTGTACTTTCTGCTCCCTGCTCCTTGTCTAATTTACCCTTGTTAATTAGGATAAGGAATATAACATTTAATTCATTAAAAAATCACATTAAGCAAATACATCCTATCACAATTTGCTTCAACACGACGATAGCTTTCATTTGAGGAGGTATTTGAGCAGCTTCCCAAACTGAAATAAGCAAATGCTACATCAGCTTTTTTAACAGCCTAAACAGAAACCACTTTTGCTGTTCTAACTTAGGAGCAGCTGCACTTTCCAGTCTGACATTGCTAGGATGTCTATGGCATGCTGCAGGGCATCATTTGCTATGCCACTGATGCAGATTCCTGGGCCCTGTCAGCAGATTTCAAAGTGCATCACTCTGAGGTAAACATAGTCATTCTCTGAAAATATCCCAGGAACCACAACAAAAAGCTCTCATCAGGGTATATATGTTCAGTGGGGTTTAATCTGCAGTTCTCATCATTTAGTTCAAGTCCCAGCCTGCACGTGTGAAGCTTCATGTTGCAAGTAAAAGACTTCCTTTTAAAAAAGGGATCTCAAAATTCCTGTCCTTATTGAAAAGAGAATCAGAGAATGGTA
>VWYK01005412.1:6957-19002 GCA_013399775.1 Semnornis frantzii
CTTTGCCCTTCCCCCTTTCCCCTACCCCCTTCCCCTTCCCCTTCCCCTATCCTTTTCCCTTTTTCTCTTGTCTCTTCTTTCCTCACCTTAGTTGCTTTGCTTTTAAGAATTCCTCGGTTTCCTTCCGGAGATCTCTTAATTAAAAGCTGTGAGCCTTTAATTATTCTACAACTCCAGCAAGGTTTCTTGTTAGGCTAAATGCTGTCAGTTCATGGCAAATGTTGACACCTGCATTATTTTTTTACCAGCTTTTGGGTGAATGGTGATCATTTCTTAGAAGAAAAAAGCTCAAAGCTTTATTGGGAAACTATTTTGGTTATTGGCTTCTAACTGAAAGATCCAGACTGTTAATATTCATCAATCTGAAATGCATATGGTGCCTAGGCAGGAAAAAAACACTTTCGTTAAATAGAGTATTTAATATTTAAAAAAGCCTCTCTCTGTAGAGAGCAAATTTTATTGAGAAGAGTTGTACCTAAAAGGTAAAACTCAAATAAGAACATAGATTTTTCAGCCTTACAGTAAAGCCTGTTTGCAGCCTGTCAGGGGAGAAATGGAGGAGCTGGCTAAACATTGGAGTTTAGACATGATAGCTAAAAACATATTTTTCATCTACTTTACTTATATTTTGGTAGTTTGCTGGATCAAAGAAAAGACAGGTGGAGCAAACCCACTGCCACTGAAAGTGTGACAGAATGATCTACTTGAGTGATAAATATAAAATCTGTGGGTGCAGGATGGGTGGAAAGGGAAGATGTTTCCATGACTGATGACAAGGGGCTGTGATAGCAAAGAGAAGGAAGACAGAGTGATCTTATCCTCCACAACTGTTGACTTTTTATGTGACTTTTTTTTTTCCCTTCTTAGAGGGTCAAAACTCCTGAACTGCCTTGAGGTTCTTTGGATCAGGCAGAATTTTTTACCTTGTAGCTGTTTAAAGAAAAATTAAAATATCAGCCTGATAACCAGAGACAATAATCAGTGACAAGTGTGTCTCCTGTCAGACAGGCTGACAGAGGTTGTTCATTCTGGAGAAGAGAAGGCTTTGAGGAGACCTTATTGTGGCCTTCTGATATCTGAAGGGGACCCAGAAGAAAGCTGGTGAGGGAATTTTTAGGGTGTCAGGTAGTGATAGGACTAGGAGGAATGGATGCAAGCTAGAGGAGGGGAGATTTAGATTAGATGTCAGGAAGAATTTCTCCACCATAAGGGCGATGAGGCACTGGAACAGATTGCCCAGGGAGGAGGTGGCAGCCTCATCCCTGGATGTTTTTAAGACCAGGCTGGATGTGGTTCTGGGCAACCAGATCTAGTGGAAGGTGCCCCTGCTCATGGCGTGGGGGTTGGAACTAGATGATCCTTGGGATCCCTTCCAACCCTGACAACTCTGTGATTCTGTGAAACATAAAAGGTATCAATTCTAAGAAAATTCAGACAGGGAGTTGCAGACTTAAACCGTAACTGTGGCTGGTTTTGATAAGCAGGAAAAATAAACTGAAGAGACAGTTTGTGTGACCAGCAAATGGAACAAATTCTGGAGAAGAAACCCCACATAACCTCTGACTCTGAAACTCATACCTGTGATTATATTTATAGGGATGTACAGTGGATTTTAGGTGCTTGGCCAGGGCATTCCTCTGGTTGAATACTGCAAATGTCACTTAAATGCACCTGTAATGTGTATTGCTTCGGTACAATGAGGATGTGAGGATTTCATTCTGTAAGCAATATGGTGTATAGCTGGTAGTTGTTACAATTAAGAATGTAATACAGCAGAAAAAAATACTTTTATAATCTGGGAAGTGGGCAGGATTTCAGAGGATCAGCAGTAACTGTGTAATTTAATACTTAGCTGGAAAAATATAATTTTCTAAGGAAGTTACTAATTTAGATGGAGCTGTGTTTTTGAAGGGTTGAAGCATGGGGAAAGGTGAATTTGTGTTTCAGTATAATCACAGTATCACCAAGGTTGGAAGAGACCTCAAAGATCATCAAGTCCAACCCGTTACCACAGACCTCAAGACTAGACCAGGACATTAATGCTCTGAAATAGGGATGCTCTTGGTGTCTGAATTGGCAACTGGTCAGTTTTAGATGAAAGTACACATATCCTTTCTCTTTTTTTCTTCACAAGGAGGTTCACAGCCAATAAAAGCAAAGGCATATTCTGTATCTGGAGTGATATTAAATAAGTGCAATGCATTCCCTGGAATAATCAGGAAAATGGAGTAATGTGGTAGCACTGATATATTCACAGGCTGGTATTTTCAGTCAGAAATCATAAAATCATAGAATAGTAAGGTTGGAAGGGACTTCAAGGATCACCTAGTAATATAAATATAGTAACATATTGCTGAGACACATTTAAAAATAGCCTAATCACTCATGATAATAATAACTGGAATAAGTGAAATCACAGTCCAGAAGATGTAAATGCTTGAAAGCAGAGGTTGACTTTCTTACCAAGCCTTAAAAATTGGGAACCAAGAAACTGAAGCTGCATTTAGGCTGCTATGTGCTGTGAATGCAAGAACTGAGTGTTTCAGAACAAGCTTTTGTAGACTGATCCTTATTGTGGGTGTGTTAAAGATTTGCTATGCAAGTATGTGGAGTGTGGGGTTGAGATTAGAATCAAAGTGATGACTAAACTGCCAAAAGCTGAGATAACCAAAGTCTAAGGGTCATGAACCAGCTGTCTTCTGGGCTATTACTTGCATATAGGCTTGAGATTTTAAAACTCTTGTCATACCTCTGAATCACTGCTTGAAAAGCTAGAAACGGAGGTGTCTCTGCATATGGCAGGGGGTTGGAACTAGATCCTTGAGGTCCCTTCCAACCTTACCATTCTATGAATCTATGAAAAATAGAGTGTAGAGTGGAATAGGAGTGAAAGACCTTTGAGAGGATGGGGTGACTGTTTTAAGATGTAACCATAGAATCATAGAATGGTAAGGTTGGAAGGGACCTCANTGTCATTACAGGACCTTGTCAATAGTCCCTCCCCAGCCTTCCTGTAGCCCCCTTCAGATCCTGGAAGGCTACTCTAAGGTCTCCTGGAAGCCTTCTCTTCTCCAGGCTGCAGAGCCCCAACTCTCCCAGCCTGTCCTCACAGCAGAACTGCTGCAGCCCTCTCAGCATCTTCATTGCCTCCTCTGGACCAACAGGTCCATGTCCTTCCTGTGCCGGGGGATCCAGAACTGCACCCAGGACTGCAGATGGGGCCTGAGGAGAGCAGAGCAAAGAGACAGAATCCCCTCCCTTGCCCTGCTGCCCACACTGCTCTTGCTGCAGCCCAGCACACAGTTGCTGTCTGGGCTGCACTCATACTGCAACCTCATGTTGAGCTTTTCATCACCTCAGACCCCCAGGTCCTTTTCCTCAGGGCTGCTCTCAGCCATTCCCCACCCAACCTGGAGTTGTGCTTGGGATTGTGCCTACCTAGGTGCAGGACTTTACAGCTGTCCTTGATGAATTTCATGAGGTTGACCTGGGCCCCGCCATAGTGCTCCTTGTGTTTCTGTTGGTATATTGCTGATCGTGAGGGCTGTGCACCAAGTTCAGCGAGGTTTTATACTGAAAACAGTTCTACTATCTTTGATGGGCAAAGAGTTAGGATATCTAACAATGCACTTAGTAAACTATCAATACATTTGTACAAAGGGAATAGCTTTTCTAAATAAACGCTCCTATAGATGATAATTTAAAGGAGTGAAAAATCCAATGTAAGGTGGTATATCATTATTTAAAATGCCAAAAAATGCTTGATTAAATTCACAATCTCCTCTTAACTGATGAAAATTCAGAGAAACCCTTTCGAGATGCCACTGTTTAACAACTGTCAGTAGTTGAGCCATTATATTCACAAGCAGTTTTAGGGCACATTTTGCAGTACCTCACCTATTTATATGAATACCTTCCTGCCACAGCCTGCAGCCGAACTCCTTTCTAATCAAACACAGAGCTACAAATGGCCTACCGAAAAGATTAACGACATGCAGAATTTAGTAGTCACATCAGAACATGCAATTTGACTATTGAAGTTACAACTGTTGCTCACCTAAACCCACACCTTTGACCATAGGGATTGACTGTGTTTGATCTCCCAGAGTGTTTAAAAAGGATAATTGGCTGACTCAGAGGATGGGAGCATCCTGAGTTCGGTGGGCTGTGTGAGAGGAGAACTTGCCTGATGACAGACATTCTACCCCTCTTGCTGCTGTGATCCTTTGGACCAGGTTACAGGTGAGAACTCCCCACAGGCAGCATTAGTGTACAGTGCTGTGCAGCAAGGCTGCACAATCAGCATAGGTCTGCCTTGCAGCACAAATTACGTTAGTCAGGTGAACCCATGTTCAAACCCATACTGTGAAAGAGAATTTAATGGGCTTGGAGGAAAAGCAAAGTCAGACCAGTTTAGTTTTTCCCATACAAAATGTATGGGAATATACCGAATATGTCTTTCTGGTAGGAAGAGCAATCCATTGTTTACTGATCCAAGTAAGAAACAGTTGCATTTCTTTATTATTCTATGGACAATACTGATCTCCTTCAAAGGTGACTGTAAGCTTGTGTGGCAGTCCTTGCTTGTTTGTCTTATATACTTACAGATCATAGAATCATAGAATGGGAAGGTTGGAAGGGACCTCAGGGATCATCTAGTTCCAGCTCCCAACCATAGGCAGGGACACCTCCCACTAGTACAGGTCACTCAAGGCCTCCTCCAACCTGGCCTTGAACACCTTCAAGGAGGGAGCAGCCACAACATCCCTGGGCAACCTCTGCCAGGGTCTCACCACCCTCACTGCAAACACCTTCCTCCTAACATCCAGTTTCAATCTCCCCTCTGCCAGTTTAAACCCATTGCCCCTTGTCCTGCCATTATGAGCCCTTGTCAATAGTCCCTCCCCAGCCTTCCTGTAGCCCCCTTCAGATACTGGAAGGCTACTGTAAGGTCTCCTTGAAGATCTTGACTGAAAAGAGATGTAAGAGGTAAGTCAATGTTCTGTCTCCTGACTTGCCTTCAGATTTGTGCATATTTAACCCAAATATTTTAATGAAATGTATTTGTGTGGTGAGGCTGACTGTAGGTACCTATTTTGGTATTCAGCATCAGTGACAGAGAACACTGTAGAGGAAAAGAAGCCCAACAGCAGGTGGAGCAATGAACTGTTGATGTTGCTGCATTCTGATATTGCATCTGCTTTTTTATATTGTTCTTCCTCCATCTCCTTTTCCTCAGGCTGTTCAGATCAATTGTTAAACATCCGCATGTCAACAACAACAACAAAAAGGTTGCCTTTCCATTTGGAAGATTAACTGGGTTATTTCAGTCACAAGGAAGTTGCCAGCTCCTTTAAAAATAGGAGGAGAGTGGACACAAATTCTAACAGCTAATGATTAATAACAGATGTATATTCATCAGGATGGAAGATAAATTACTCTTTAGAAAAATTTGTTAGATAGGATGCTTGCTTCCCAGCTTCCTGGGGAACACTGCAGTCACCTCTGTTAGGCTGCAGTGGATGTTACCTGATGAATTTCCATTGATTACATGATGGCAAGCATTGATCAGGTCTCTGTTGCCAGTCTCTACTTGCACTGCTGCTTCTGCCAGCCTTGCTCCAGTAAAAAATAACAGTTTCCAAAAAGCTATTTCATAGAATCACAGAATCATAGAATGGTAAGGTTGGAAGGGCCCTCAAGGATCATCTAGTTCCAACCCCCTGCCATAGGCAGGGATATCTCCCACTAGTACAGGTCACTCAAGGCTTTGTCCAACCTGGCCTTGAACACCTCCAGGGAGGGAGCAACCACAACCTCCCTGGGCAACCTGTGCCAGTGTCTCACCACCCTCACTGCAAACAACTTCCTCTGATTTCCTCTGATTCTTTTCTATTATACTGTTTCTTTGTGCTATTAAGGACTCACTAGAAACGATGTACATTCCTACAAAAGATCAAATCCCAGAAAAATCAGCCCAAAGAGCACAATCTTTATCAATTACTTTGTTAAATGCAAAAAGAGTCCAGCAGAGTGTATAATCCAGTGTTTTGGTCAATTAGTGAATCAATATAATCCAAAGCAGATTTATAAACTGCACGCAGACAACCTGGGGAACAGGATCTTTAAAGCCGATAGCATCAGCCAGCATGTCCGAAGCTGTAATGACAAAAGGGCTACTAAGAGAGTAACTAAATTCTAGATTGCTTTGTAATGCCATTGTGAATAAAAGGGACTCTTGCTTTTAAACACAACATGAGGAACAAGCATTGCTGGCCTACCATAGTGCTTTTGTGACTTTGTGTGTGTTAGCTGTGTGTAGGTAGAGAGCTACCTCTAAGGAAAGAACAGAGGAAAAGGGAAAGAAGCAAAAGGAGAGATTGGTAGTAGAACTAGTAGGGAACTCCATGAAACAGTGATTCCTAATCCATTTGCAGAGGAATGCTGAAGTGTTTCAGACACTCTACATGCATTATACACTGTGCAAGTGGTTCAGGTTTTTATACCCTTCTCTCATTAGCTTGTCTTGTAAAAGTAATTATTGACTTTTCTTTTTGTTTGATTTTTCTTGCATTGGAGCTGTGTTGTGGTTTGGATGAAGTCTGGATTTATTTTTGAAAGATTCTCTATCAGCTTTTATTTCTTCAACTGCCCTGTGATTTGTCTTGAATTTCACCCTGAGCTCATAGAATCAGAGAATCATAGCATCATAGAATCATAGAATGGTAAGGTTGGAAGGGACCTCAAAGATCATCTAGTTCCAACCCCCTGCCACAGGCAGGGACACCTCCCACTAGTACAGGTCACTCAAAGCCTCGTCCAGCCTGGCCTTCAAGCAACCACAACCTCCCTGGGGAACCTGTGCCAGTTTCTCACCATCCTCACTGCAAACAACTTCCTCCTAACATCCAGTTTCAATCTCCCCTCTGCCAGTTCGAACCCATTGCCCCTTGTCCTGTCATTGCAAGACCTTGTCAATAGTCCCTCCCCAGAGGGAGGGAGCTCATCAATAACTATATTTTCATACTGCTGCAGACTTCCGTATATGAAGACCACTTCACTTGCAGATAGTGAGCTCTTGAGAACTGTGTAGGGTCAGCTAGCTGGCTATTAACTTTTTCGTGGGCCCACAGGTGTTTTCCTGGAAGTTACCAGTACAGACAGGCTTCCTGTTCACAGAAAGTGCTGTGCATTTTTTGTTTTGGTCTTGTATTACGATGACCATTGCCAGGAATATGCAGTGACCTACTATGTTAATTTGAAAATAATTATAAAACACAAATTTAATCTGGACAGCAGCTAACTATTATAAAACCAATTCTGTACTATTCGACGTGGATTATGTGTGGTATTTTTTGTTTATCCCTTTATGTTTTTCTCTGTTACATGCATGAAAACTATCTTAAATGGTTGACTCTGCTGCTGGGTCACTACATCCCAGAAGACAGACATCAAAAAGAGCATCTGTTTGATCTCTGATTCAAGTTTTGACCACAATCTCACCAGCATCACTTCTGGCGACTGTGCTTTGCCAGATCTCTCTGCAGCAGGTCCAAGTAGGGTGGCTGAATGACAGTGCTCCTTACCCAAAGGGTGCTTGGATGAAGAGAAAAGACCACATGACTCTGTGAAAGTAAATCTGGTGTGTGATAAATTGTACTTTTTTCCTTTCCTCGCATCAGTCAGATTAAAATTGCATAAGCATTGGTATTAGTTTCTAAGTTTCAGTGACTGTACAGCTGAAAGAAATACCTGTGAGCAGGGAGAAGTTAAGTTAATTAAATATTTAAACATTTTACTTAACGTCTGGATGTTAGCCCTTAGATGTGTGCACTGCTGGGCATGGACCATGCTTCTGCTGCCTGGGAAAAGCTGGCTGGAGTATCTAGAGCCATCAAATTCCTGAGAACTTCCTATCAGTTGCAGAGAAGAACTTCTCAGATGAGAAAATGTTGTATGGAAGCACATATGACAATTTGTTTTGATTTATGATACATCACACACAGATTTTTTGTTCGTTTGTGTTCTGACCACGATAATGTTTGAAAGAATTTCTTTTATAGTGAAGAAGCTGAGGAAATAAAGTTGTTGGGGTGTCATAGTTTGAGGCCAGGAGCTCCCCAGGACTGGACGCCAGAGGGGACTCTTGCTCCTGCTAGAGAGGAAGATGAAGATACTGCACACTGGTTGGAAGATTGAAGAGAGACTCTACTTGCTAGTGAAAGCATGCAAAGGGCAGTCAGGTAGGATGGATACATCTGCAGGCTAAACCAAGTCTATGGGACTAAAACCACCTGGAACCCTCCACCTTTTCCACCCTCACCAGGTCTGAGAGTAGGTCAGAACTGCTCCCCCCCCTGCCCCCAGCTTAGGCCTCAGCAGGCTGCATGAGGCAGCTCAAAACTCCCTGCCAGCTGGGAGCCATCTCCCACACGCAGACCATGAGGTAAGCAGGGACACAGAGAGGGATGTGCAGGGGGAAGAGGAGAAGGGTGTCGTAGGTTGAAAGAGCCAACAAAATGGAGCTCTCAAATGAACTGGAGGAAAAAACAGAATTCTATTTAGAGAGAAAGGTACAGACAGACATTACAAGGCAGATTCAACATCCATGGCGACCCCCTTGAATTTCTCCCAACCCAAAACTAAATCTATCATCCCCAGTGCTCCAATCCTGGCCCCATGCCTCTGCCATCCATAGTCCTAAACACAGCCTCTGGAGGCACCAAACCAGGCCTGCTCCTTACAGGTTTGTCCCCATAAAGCAGCTCCAGCCAGACACAAGGCTGGAGGAGGAGGAAAGGAGAGCAAGCTGCCTAGCCCTGAGTTTGTAAGGAAGATAGCAGAATCGTGGCATTGAATAGCAATCTTCTGCTCCTTAGAGGAGTTTTAACCCTGTAGTTCTCAAACTGGGACAGAGGGAAAGAGAGTGGTATCAACCAGGCACTGGCTTTTAAGCTGTAATACAGGGAAACAGAACAGAATAACAACATTACAACACCCTGGGACACACAGATTGTCTTTGAGAGGTTTGAATCTGGGTTATAAGTGAATTGTAATGAGGCTGATATGAAAATATTATATATTTTTTATTAAACAAAGAAAATTCCCCCAAACTTATTTACAATTCACACACAGATTCTACTATGCGGTTGGTTAAACTGTCTTTGCAGAATGTATAAATATTCAATCAAATTAATTGATATGATTTTTGTAAACTTTTTAGAAAATTTAAACAACTAGAGAGTCCTGCAGCACAAACACTGCTTAAAGAGTTCATGTTTAATGAACTTTCAGGAACTTTAGAAAAGAGTTTAGTTTACTCACTGATCGGAGTCTCAGTATTTATAATCCAAATTATCTGTAAAGGCTTAAATGAAGAAAAATATGGTTCCTGCCACGTGGTGGCTTTCACGTGGCGGTGACGCGTGGGGCTTTGCTGCTTGCGTAGCTTCAATGGAACACGTTGTCTGAGGAGATCCACGGGCGCGAGGCAAATCTTCCGCGGTTCCCGGGAGGGTCTCGGAGCGGTCAGCCCCTGGGCAAAGCAACATCCAGATTCCTGGGCTGGAGCAGTCCAATCGGCTGCAGTGCATGGCCAGGGCAGGGGGATCGCCTCTCGGGCTGGAGTAACGAGTCGGCAAGTCCCGGTGTTGTAAAATCGTCGCTAGGCTGTCGCCTAGGCTCAGCGAGAGTTAGACAGACTCAGGCTGGGCTGAGTTCAGGCAGACAGATACACGTCTGGGACCCAGCGTGGGGCAAGCCCTTCAGTCCTTTGGCTTGGTGCGGCAAACAGGCAGGATCAGGTCTGCCATTTGTGGGGGTAGAAAACAAGTCCCCTGCTATGTGATGCCAAGCAGCGCAGACAGGTAACAGACCAAAATAAACATGGTAACAACAACAAAACGAGTTGGCTGGGGGTTTTTAAGCATTTTGACCGATTTTTTTTTTTGACCAATAGCAACAGACAAGAAACGTTCCTGGAACCAATCTCAAGTTACCTCACAAAAAAGGGAGACACACGAGTCCAGCACCGTGACTTCTGTAGACTGTGAGACGCCAAGGCTTTTGTCTGCTTTCCCGCTTCTCCCACACGAGAAGAAGGGGAGAAAGGAGGCGGATACCTAGGATATGTGTTCCAGGTATAATTTGGGCCTTCTGCCACACAGATCAGTCCCCTGGGATGAGTATTGCTCTCTGTGGCTTTCTTAGGGGAACCTGGGACCCCTTTAAACTATGACAGAGTTTTGCCACAGATATAAATGTCAGTGAAATACTTCATATACACTGTGCTAAGTCTCCTTGGCAATCCAATGGGATCATTTCTGCATTAGGTGAGAGCTTGTTTGTCATTCCTGCATCAGCTCACTCATCTGGAGGAGTGTAACTATATTTTTTAATGACCATTTCAAGAAGTCTTTGCTGTGTGTCCTGTGATCTTCTCTAACTTTTTAAAAAAATTTACTTCATAGCATTTTAGAAAGGACTTCGTAGGGTATAAAACTGAGGAGTAGTTTACAGGCAGGTAGAGAGAAGTGGCATGTGAGAAAACAGTGTAATCACCTTGTGTTTTGGGGCTTTGCTCTCTTGGAGTCCCTCCTAAGAGCTACTGCATCCTCCTGCCCAGCAATTCCAGCCTGTACCGTACCTGCTGTCTGTCAACCACTGAGGTTCACCAGGCAATTTTTCCTCCTTAGCATAGCCACACTTGCACTTTGAAGTTACATCACGTTAACTCAAAATGTCTTCTGATCTCTTACAAAGAAATAATAATGAAAATACAGAGGTCTTCCTGATTCCAGCTCTTTGGGCTAAACCAACTGCTAGCTGTGATTACCTCAGGCTTCCCAGCGCTACTGTGTTCCCATAATGACAAACTTCAAAGGAAATGTATTAAATGTTACTCTGTATTAATGATTAATTGTAATGTTGTATAATGCACTTTCTGGCTTTTCTTGTCTCGACTAAAGACTCGTGTAACTCTGCCTACTAATTCATGTAGAAGTTGATGCAATTTGAGTTTGTCAGGAAATACCTGGGTAGCAGAGGCCAAATAGATATTTTCTTCTTTTCTGATCAGAAATCTGTCCAATGTCTGAGGGTTTTCTGAAGGGAGTAATTTGTTTGTCCTGTGAGATGTCTTGTGGATTTAATAAATAGTGTCCAATCATTCCTCTTGATATTTGAGGAATTTAAGCAAAATTTGCTTGCTCTCAGTTCAATCTCTCTTTCAGTGTGCTTAACTAAAATCCACTTTCTTTACTTCTCTGGTTTGACTTACCCCCTGCCTTCTATTCTCCCATCTTCCTTGAGCACACATCTCTCAGTGCAGCCTCGTTGTTTGCGCAGTTTATGTTATTGACAAGTGTGTGTTGAGGTGGAGATGTGTCCTCTGGACTTTGAAAGCCTAGTCATTTCACCTGTCTCTGTCAAACAAGAGACTAAATGCTGCCTTTTATGCGCTAACAGTTGCACTTGATGACCTTAAAGGTCTCTTCCAACATATCAGACAAGTAAGTAACAAATAAGACATTTGACTCTGTGCCATATGATATCCTGGTCACCAAACTGGAAAAACATGGACTGGATGGGTGGAACAATGCTGGATAAGGAATTGGCTGCATGGTGGCACACAAAGAGTGGTGATCAAGGGCACAATGTCCACCTGGAGACCAGTGCCAATTGGCTCCCTCAGGGGTCAGTGCTGGCACCAGTGCTGTTTGACATCTTTGTCAGTGACATGGATAGAGGAATCAGTGCAGCCTCAGCAAGTGTGCAGATGGCACCAAACTGTGTGGCACAGTCGACTTGCTAGAGGGCAGGGATCCAATGAGAGGGACCTGGACAGGCTGCAGAGGTGTGCCCAGGTCAATCTCATGACATTCACCAAGGCCAAGTATAAGGTCCTGCACCTGGGTAGGCACAATCCCAAGCACAAGTCCAGACTGGGTGGGGAATGGCTGAGAACAGCCCTGAGGAAAAGGACCTGAGGGTCTTGGTTGATGAAAAGCTCAAGATGAGGCTGCAGTGTGAGTACAGCCCAGACAA
>VWYK01005413.1:0-16044 GCA_013399775.1 Semnornis frantzii
TTTTTTTGGGGGGGGGGTTGGCTTGGTCAGTTTTGTTTTGTTTAAATGCATCACAACTTATTTAAGAAAAAAAATGCTTGTTGTGATGGAAACATAGTTAAAGAATACCAGATTGCACCTAGAGAGCTATACTTGCATGCACACACTGGCTGGCAACATATATGTGAAATATAGAAATGAAATGAGAAAAATTTTCTTGTTCCTTGATGTGTGCTGTGAGGAGCATGTGTGATGGTTCATGAGAAGACACTACAGAAACAAGACTATCCTTTCCCAGGCTTCACTTTTACTAACTGTGCTATTGTTTGACAGCAGGAAAACCTGATCTATTTGAAGACCAGGTGTTGGACTTAGAGGTCCTTTCAAATCCAAACCATTCTATGAAATAAAGTGGAAACAACAACACCAAATATCCATAGGTGAAGAAACTCTACACAGCAGAAAGAACAAGGAAGCCTTATTTGAGGACGGGACACAAAAGAAATTGGAAGCTGCCAAAGTTTTAGTGTAGGTGTCAACATAGGTGACAAAAGCTACTATTTTTGAAGGTTCTATCAGATGATAACAAAGCTTTAGAAAAACACAGTATGAAATTTCACATTTGCCACAAGTATCTGTTCTGCATCAAAAGAAAAGTGGCCAGCAGGTCAAGGGAAGTGACTTTCTCATTCTGCTGAGACCATATGTGGAATACTGCACCCAGCTCTGGAACCCCCAATACGAGAATTGAATTGAACTGTTGGAGCACATCTGGAGAAGGGCTACAAAATTATGAAAGGGCTGGAATGCCTCTCCTGTGAAGATGGGCTGAGAGTTGTGGTTATGCAGCCGAAAGAAGATTATTGCACCTTCCAGTACATAGAGGGTGCCTTACAGGACATCAGAGATGGACATTTTACCAAGGCATGTAGTGATAAGACAAGGGGTAACTGGAAGAAGTAACATTTAGATTAGGTATTAGGAAGAAACTCTTCCCCATGAGGGAAATGAGGCAATGGAACAGGTTGCTCAGAGTTGTGGAGGCTTCAGCCCTAAAAGTGTTCAAAACCACACTGGCTAAGGCCTTGAGCAACCTAGTCTAGTAGGATGTGTCCCTGCTTATGGCAGAGGATTTGGAGCTAGATGATCTTTAAGATGCTTTCCAACCCAAAAATACTACAACTCTATGATTCTATTTGCTTTAAGCAGTACTTCATGTGCAAGGCAATATCATCAATGGGATCTGCAGTTGTCTGTAGCACATCAGACAGTTGACAACAGATTATCTTAACAGTTAAAATACACATTTGTGAAACTACCCTTTTAATCTTATCAGTACCCACACATGGTGAAAAGCAGACCAAATACTGTAAAAGCAGTTGTGAGATCACTACCATTTGTTCTCATGGAGGATTTAACTTATCAGATGTCTGCTGGAAATAAAATAGAGCAGAGGAAACAGTCTTGAACATTCCTGGAGGGTGTAGAAGGTAACTTTCTTATGCATCTGGTGAGTAAGCCAACTCAGGAAGAATCTCTGCTAGACCTGTTATTCATGAACAGAGGACTTACGAAGTGAAGGTGATCCACTACACCAAATGCACTACTACAAATGCAGAGATGCCTGTGGGGCTGAAAGGGATCCACCCACAGGTACTGAGAGAGCTGGCAGAAGTGCTCACCAAGCCACCTTCCATCATTTACCAGCAGTCCTGGCCAGGTGGGGAAGTCCCAACTGACTGGATATTGGCAGAAATTATGTC
This sequence comes from Semnornis frantzii, assembly GCA_013399775.1. Taxonomy (NCBI): domain Eukaryota; kingdom Metazoa; phylum Chordata; class Aves; order Piciformes; family Ramphastidae; genus Semnornis; species Semnornis frantzii. The sequence continues at coordinate 1,743 of VWYK01005413.1, forward strand.
TGTCTACAAGGGCCAAAAGGAGGATCCAGGGAACTACAGGCCTGTCAGCCTGACCTTGGTGTCAGGGAAGGTTATGGAGCAGATCATTCTCAGCACCGTCATGCACCACATACAGGACAAACAGATGATCAGGGCCAGTCAGCACAGGTTCATGAAAGGCAGGTCCTGCTTGATAAATCTGATCTATGATAAGGCAACCCACTTACTGCATGATGTAAAAGCTGTGGCTGTTGCCAGCAGTGTGCCCAGATGACCAAGAAGGCCAAAAGCCTCTTGGACTGTCATAAACAGTGTGACCAGAAAGACTAGAAGGGTGACTGTCCCCTTGTACTCAGCACTGGTGAGACCATTCCTTGCATTTTGTGTTTAGTTTTGGGCCCCTCAGTACAAGGACACTGAAATGCTACAAGGGTAACAAAGCTGGTGAATGGTCTATAGCACAAGTTACAAGGAGCAGCTGAGGGAACTGTTTAGCTTAGAGAAAAGGAGCTGAGGGAAGACCTTACCACTCTCTACAACAACCTGAAAGAAGATGGTGGCTAGGTGGAGGTAATACAAGTTTAAATGGTATATGCCATGAACTCAGCTTTGCCTGCTTGACTATTAGAGTGAAATATCTATGGGTACCATTTTGTATCTTGCAAAATAAGTGCATTTATATCCTTGTTCCTAAATTTGATAGGATCTGCATTTAGTGGACATTATATACAAATAAGCTTTATTAACTTGTCAGAAATTCAGACAGTAGTGCAGTTTAGTTCTACAAGAACAGATAATCTCTTAAATCCTCTCCAGAAGGTAATAATTTTACCTTTATTTGTACAAATTATTTTCACAGATAAGCTGTTTCTTTTGTGACCAAGACAAGGACTATTATCTTTGTTAAACAGCAGAAGCCATAATTCCCACTGTTTGATACGTACTTACATTAGCTAGAGTTAAGAACCTATTGTGGAGGCAGGGAATTAATGTGGTTGAGTCAGGAATTATAAAAACAATTGTTTTGTTCTCCTGAAAGCCCCACCCCCAAAACTATGAACAAAACTAGTTTAGATTTATTTATAGGTTCTAATTTGATCAGGAATTCTTCTACAGGATGTTATGGACAAATTTAGAGATTTAGGAAGTCAGGAAATGGAAAAGGCTAAGCTATAAACACAGCTTTACCCCACTATAAATCAGGCTGACCAGAGAATTAAGGGACCAGCAGGCTTTACTCACAAAGGTGAGATAGGTATTCGGCGATGATCCCTTGCTGGATTTCTCTGCTGCTCAGCTGCCTTCTGATGCTGCAAGCAATATCCAGTAGTCCGGATTCATGTGGCAGAAGCCCAAGACAGGTGGAAAAGCTGCCGAAGTCAGAAGCATCTCAAAACACAACCGCCATAAGACAGGGATTCATAGAAGTGACGCTGCCTCAGCAGTGGCAGGGGAGAGCTAAACTGCTCGGGTCTCCCCAGTTTGGAATAGCAGCCAGGAAGTCAGCCGCTGTAGGGTCCGAGAGGAGCTGGGTCCGGGTGCTGCCAGTAGCTCTCTCAGATGGACTACAGGACTTCCCAAGCTTGCAAATTTGCACAGAATGGTGCAAAAGTGGGAAGAACTGTCCAAAGGCAGGGACGGTGCAAAACCAAGAGCCATGTGAAAAAGCGAAGATGGTCCAAAATGGGAGCTCTGTCAAGGCAGGAATTCTTTAAAGGCAGGCACCAGGCATCTTCTCCCTTGCTCTATTTATGCTTTTCCAGACAAAGTGTCCATTTGCCAATTCACACAGGGTGCGAAAGCCCACGGCTCAGCACACATGTGAAAAGGCACCTGCTGCTGTTCCCCCTCCAAGCCTGCAGGGCGGGGGTGCAAAACAGTTTTCACACTTTCTTCTTCTCCCCATTCGAACTCATGGAAGGGGTCGGGGGGGGAAGAAGGAAGGAATTTGGGAGTGCTCCAGAACAGAACCACATGGATTTATGCCCAAGATAATCTTTTAAAGGGTTCTCAATGAGATCTGAGTCTGTAAACAGCTAAAATGGTTTTGCTTTGGGTCATGGTGTTTTGGCTTTTTTATCTTGATGCCTTACAAAGTAGCACCAAATTGTTTAAGCGCTGAAATTTGTTTTGTGAAGCATTAGTATAGCTCCATTAGCTTAATTCATGTTGACATGCAAACAGAACTCAGAACTAGTAGGAAAAGTGCAAGTTCATAGATGACAAGCAAGAAAAACACCGTATGTAGATAGCAAGAGCCCAATATTGTAAGAAAGGACTGGTAAAGGACACATCCAAAGTAGCAGCTACAAAACAGGTTTGTATTTTTCTCCTACATTACACAACTCTGCTGACATCAAAGCTGTGGTTTGGTTTTGTTCACAATTATAGTGGTTGGTTTTAAATGACTGGAGGAGTAAATCAAAACTGGGGGAGTTCATATTACAGAACATTTAGAAACTGCTTAACAGTTAGTGTGGCTGCATCTTGGTCTCCAGTGCTGACCACCAAGAACTAAAACATGGAATGCTCCAAGCAAGCTCTGAAATGGTTGCCTGGAAGGGACATTTCCCATGCAACAGTAGAAAAGTTTGCACATACACCTCTCAAATGTCGTGCCCAGTTCTGGGCTCTCCAGTTCAAGACAAACAGGAAACTACTGGAGTGAATCCAGCAGAAGGCTACAAAAACGAGGGGACTGAAGCACCTCTCTGAAGAGGAAAGGATGAGAGACCTGAGACTGCTTAGCCTCGAAAACAGAAAACTGAGAGGGGATCTTACCAGTGTTTACAAATATTTAAAGGGTGGGTGTCAAGAAGATGAGGCCAATCTCTTTTCAGTGGTGCTCTTGACCACAGGACATGGGCAATGGGCAGAAGTGGAACACAGGAAGTTCCATCAAAGCGGAAGGAAAAGCTTTGTTATAAGGGTGATAGACCACCAAAATAGGCTACCCAGAGAGATTGTGGAGTCTCCTTCTCTGAAGGGTTTCAAAGTCTACCTGAATGCAATCCTGTGCAACCTACCTAAGCAAATCTGCTTTAGCAGGGGTTTGGACTAAATTTCCAGAGGTCACTTCCAACCTCTACCATTCTGTGATTCTGGGAAATTGTAGCTTAATAGCTCTCATCCAAGAGTCTAAATTCATCTTTATGAAAATCCTTCTGGAGAAGAAAAAAAAACCAAACAAACAAGTATCAAAGAACACACAAGTGGAGTTTCTTCGTCCTTTCAATCTTGAGCAAAGCATCAGATTCAGAGATGACTTGACTGTACCTCATCTGACAGACAGATTTACAAGGTTAGCACTTAACCTAATCAGAAACAATCAGAAGAGTCTTTCTCTCTGGTGTCATTTTCTGCTTGGATGGCTCTGCTATGTTATAAATAGGAAAATCTTGCCACATGAGCAGGGTGGAATACTTCAGGGAGATTTTGGTAATCACCTTCCATTCAAATCACACCTACTCTTTAATCATGATTGGATCCTTTTCAGTTTTTTAGCCCCAGGAGTAAAGCAAGGACCTCATAATCAGCAGAGATGGGGAGTGAAATTTTAGTCCCACTGAAGCTATTGAGAAGTATTATTAATTCATGGGGCTGAGATTTCATAACAGTCCTTCCCTCTAGATTATCTGTCCCATTTATGATGTTTTCCTCCACCCTCTTCCTAATTTCATGATACAGAGTAGATGCTCCAAAGAAGTTAAAGTTTGTTTTAATCAGAGATGCTGTAATAGGAAAAAACCCCAACACAGTTAATTTAACAGGATTCTCACCTGATTCTCTGAGATACTAGGAATAGTTTCAAGTTTAACAACTCCAGTCAGGTATCAACTGCACTTTTCCTCAATGTGAACACTTAGCTCACAAAATCTATAACTACAAAAAACTTTTCACAGAGCTGAGAAAGACGGTTAGAATTTTATTTAGTTTCAGAAATTGCACATCTTGAACTGTCAGAAAGATGCAGCTTCTAGCTTATGCTAAAAAGTCTGCAAATAAAGTGTCAGGGTTGAGCCAAATCTGTTGATGATATCCAACATCATGCTACCATCATGTCAGCTTTAAAATGAAAATGCTGGCTGAAGCAAAGTATCATGGGGTTTGAAGTTCAAATAAGAGGCTTCCTGTTCAGTTGCCAATTCTGGTTTCTGGGGTTTGCAATGTTGGTCTTTCCTGCTGGACAGGCCATGGGTTAGGGGGAGGTCCCCAGCTTCTACTTCTGCATTTTGCTGTGCTTTTCTGCAAACAGGCTAAGGTAATTGTGTGTTGTATCATCTCCAGTAAAACTCCTTATCTCAACCTAGAGTTGGGTTTTGTTCTGCTACTTTCCCCCCTATTTACATGGGAAGAGAGGGCACTTGTGAGAGTGGGCTGTGTTAACTCAAGACACAAAGCAAACTTATTTGATAGTTTTCTAGGTTAAGAAGAAAGTCCTTCATTGCAAAAAGAGACAAAGAGATTACCTTTAAGAAGCTACTTCTGGCATCAGAACAGAACACTGCTAACTTCTTGCTTGGGTCAAAGGCATGGCTAGCTGTTCACTGCAAGAGCAATGAGCAGTCTCACTGCGGACACAACACCCTGCTGTGCTATCACATTGGAACTTCATCTAATCAGACCGGGTAAGAAGGGAAAACTCATCAACAGGAGTGATTAAACTGCAGGGAAGCTTGGGAGAAGAGGAAGCATTGTCACTCACAACTCTCTGGTTCTGAAGAAGCTTGTGTTTGCTAACCACTTGATTTAAACACGGTTCTTGAACTCAGCATTTTGTTCTTTCTTAGTCAGTAACAGGGTATCAGCACAATGCAAGGAGTTAGCAAAGGCACCAATTTGCCAGAGCAGGACAGCCAAACATTCAGCACCCTCAGAAATGCAAGTACAAGCAGGTTATTATCGTATTAATGGCATGCTTGGACCTCTCATGTACCAGAGAGAACAGCAACTATTACAGATGCAAGGAGCTTTCCTAGTAACAATCTTCAATAATTCAGCACAGGTACAGGCTCTAACATCACCTAACAAAGTGCATCAGCCACAGCATTTATTTTTTATCTCCTTTCCTTTTCCCGAATCCTTCATAGAACCAATTCCAGGCTTTCAAAAAGCCTGGAATGTAGGCAGAAGCACAGGCCTCTGTCTTAAGGAGGTTTTCCAATTTTGCACTACACAGTCCATCTTCCAGAACACAGAATTATAGAATTGCTAGGCTGAAAAAGACTTTTAAGATCATCCAGCCCAACCATTAACCTAGCACTAGCACGTCCCTAGGCACTATGCTTATAAGTCTTAAATACCTCCAGAGACAATGAATCAACCACTTCTCTGAGCAGCCTGTTGCAGTACATGACCAGTCTTTCACTGAAAAAAAATTCCTAATGTCCAACCTAAACCCTCCTTGGTGCAACTTGAAGCCCTTTCCTCTCATCCTGTCACTTGATCCTTGGGAGAAGAGACCAACACTCACCTCACTACAAACTCTGGTTGTTCTGGTCCACTATTTACAATTGACCAGTGATGACAGCCACATTCTATTCACTCTTCATGCTACCAAAGCAATAGCTGTGTTACCAAAGTAATCTTAAATTCCTTTACATTTTGAGATGTCATACCTTGATTCTCCCCAAAGGGAACAAAGCTACAGCATCTGCAGACGCAGAGTAAATACAACAAAACTAGAAAAGCCTTTTGCACAAAGTACACGTAAAGAACTCCAGCATTCCTATGCCTGAGCACCATCTTCCCTGAACGAATCTGAATTATTACATGGATTAATTAAAATTAATGTTTATGTCAGAATAAATAGTTCCATATTTTAAATAATAGCTGATTTTTCATTATTAAAATTTGTACCTATGGGAAAAAAATAAAAAACGGAGAGGCATGTATTTTTTGCCTATTCCAAATCCATTTCTAACAGCTGTTCCTCTACAATAAACATGCCTACTAGTGTACATACACGACTTTCTACACCCTACTAAAACAATAAACCATCACAGCGTTTCAAATCCACATTTGATAGTTAGATGGCAAAATATTCATGCCCTGAGAAGTACAAGATTGCCTCCCTATTGGTTTATGCAGTGAAAATTAAATATTTCTCCTACTTGCAATGTCCTTAGGTTTCTGTAATTGCTCATTGATCCACTGTTTCCCATATTTGAACATTATTAGAAGTGGACAACTTCAAAACTACAGAGTTTAGTTTAACATCTCAGATTACAGTGACAATACACACAGCTTGATGAGCATCAATCGATCACAAACCAGCTATAAACTCACATTTTTAGGTGCACTGTAATGTTACTTTTAGTCACTGAGCGAAAATGAGTAACTAAAATGTCACAATTCTAAACTAATGGGCCCAAATATTTCATCAGACTGTTGTACAATAAAATAAAAGTAAACTAGACTTTGCTGCAATCTCCATCATTTGAGTAAAATTCAGCTGTTCCGTCAGCTCATTAGCAAAGCACATGCGCAAGGAACTGGAAAATGTACGCTCCCGCTGTTTTTCCAACTTCTCATTTTAAAGTAATTAGCATTCTTAGTGCATGCACGAGTAGCAGAAAACCCCACAGCAATTATATCACAATTGATTCAGAGAAAAAAAAATATACCAACTGCTATTCGTTATCAACAAGGTGTCGTTTTTTTGCTGCTTTGAAAAATCACGGGGGGAGGTCACCCTCTGCTCTCTGCTAAACAAAAATCAGCACTTCGAATGCACTTAATTAGCAGTGGTTTAGGTCTGTGTCAGATTCATCGTCGGAGCTAACTGATTTCAGGCACAGGCCAATCTCACCATTCAGCATCATTATGCAGAGGTAGGTGGTGAAAAGGAAAACAAATCCCTGATTAAGAAAAGCATGAGGAGGAGGCACATCCTTTACAAGCTGCACACAGTCTTCCCTCTCAGACAAACGGTAGTGTTTAAAAACATTTTCAAGTGATGTCCCACAACTGAGTTTTATAGGAATGCCCTGAAAACCCTCAAATTGGGTATTTTAAATTACACCTGTAAAAAGACACACATTCAAACTTATCTCAGGAGAGAACATGGGGGAGAGAAAATTCAGTGATGTTTCCTGGCTTATTTCCCTCCTCCCCCTTCCACCTCCACACGAAGCAGAAGTGTGCTCTAGGGGGAGGTCTATAAAGAAAATTGTGGTAGCACATAGAACAGGATTTCTAGAAAGCAAAAATATTTACCGCGACTGCCTAGCTGCATTGCAGTTCGAGTGCAACTCTGTATGTGCCAGCGGGAATATCTGAGGGCAGCACTTGACAGAGCAGAGACATGTGTTCCCTGTTCTCTTGGCAAGAAAAGCAGAAGTTGCCAAAGTGGGAGGCAGCTTTCCTGGCCCAAAGCCCATGCTAGAGTCCCAGAAGATAAAAGGCTGGAAATGTCCCTTTTCTCCCACTCCTTTACACATGTACAAACCAATTATCCCCTAGACCTGTTTTTGTGCTGAGCTAAATTCCATACTTATATTAATCCTTTTTTAACACTTGGAAAACAATAAATACAGAATCGAACTAACGTCCATCTCAGGCCACAGCACACAGCTACTTCTAGCACACTAACCAGAGCACAATGGCAGGACACTTACATTCATCAGCCCACAGAGCCTGCAAGTGCTCAGCTGCAAGCACTGGCACATAATCATCACTACAGACGACTATTTTTAGAGCTATTTAATTAAGCCCTGTTTTCCTGGCCTCAGAAACAGCTATGTGGTAGCTCACCTGTTCCAGCTTCACCTCACTAGAGACCCTTTCCTCCAAGCACAGATAGGTAATTCCAGCCAGCAAGAGGACAAAGATATCTTTCTAACACAAGCACCACAATTGCTGTGGGGTAAATCATCTCATACATGTGAGAACTGTACTCATCTCCTAAATGTTTTTCATGTAAACATGAATAAATGAATAGTTACTATTTTTCTCTTTTTGCGTCTTTCTCAGGAGAGGATATGAATACAGTATGCAGGCAGCAAATTTCTACATAGTGTCTATTTCTACTCTATCGTTACTTGCACACTATTTTGTACTACTGCAACCTACTGTATATTTTTTACTTTCTTTTTCTCCCCATCTGAATATAGCTGCAAAAATAAACTTATGCACTTCATTTTAACAGACACTAAAGCTTTAACTGCCTTTTCCTTCAGATCACTGTCCTTGTGAACTCATTTTTCAGCAAAAATAAATGTAAAGAAATGAATATAGCTGCAATAACTAACACTGCTGCACGAATTTGCTGTCTCACTGAACCAAAGAAGCTTAGTGAAGCATGGGCACATTTCTGCCTCAGACTGCAAGTGAGCAACAACTGTTACAGCTTTATCTTGGTACAATACTGCTGACTACATCAGTTACAGTATCACATTCTTCTTTATTTAGATACCTCCTCTGCAGCCCCAACCATTACAGTAGATGAGCACATTCGACAGTTGCTACTCATACCCCAACACCTTTTCCCCAGCCTGCAGGGAGGCATATAGCAAGTAGAACACTCTTTTAATCCAATTATATATTCCCGCTTGTTTTATAGAACCCATGAAAACAATGAGCTTCCCTGAACATCCATTTCTTTGCCTGAAAAAAAGAAAAATAAACAACTAACTGCTTTGCAGGTGCATTAGCGGTGAAACATTCTGAGATGTATCTTATTATGTAAGTCAATGTAACAGCAATACTTTGAACTTTAACTCCTTTGGGCCCTGCTCAGTGGCCACTCCATCAGTTCAAGTTATGAACTGTTCCACTGGTCATTGCACATTTAAGGTACCTAATTTATTCTTGCTCCAACACAAAGATTACTAATGAATAAGCAGCTGTCAAATTACAGCCTGCTACCCAGACCAGACACAGTGCAGTACTCGGCACAGCAGAGGCTCTCCAGACACAGACCAGCACATTCCCAGAGGCACTGCCTCCACCATCAATAGCTGCCACAAGTTCCCTGCCCAGCTCCTTCTCTGGATGGCCCTGAGGGGCCCAGAGCAAAATCTGCACAAGCTGACTCAGGTAAACCATTAACCAAAGAAAGGCAAGAGATAAACAGATACTTACCAAGTGCAGAGGTCCTGTCCACACAGAAGATGTCAGCAGATTATCAATAATGGCAGTCACAGCTACAAAAACACTCCAAAACCAAGGCAAGACACGGTATTTTTGTTCCCTGCCTCCAGCTGGGCCCAAACCAGGCCCCACCAAAGAACACAACACCCAACGCCACCGGCTCCAAAGCCCAGATTCCCCACACTAACGAACTTGCAGGCACCAAACACCCGAGGAGGGCCTCACTGCTTCAATTAGCCTCAGCTGTAGCCACCAGTCCTGAAACCCAGATCCCTCTCATCTTTTTCCCTACACAAACCAGCGTCTCACAGGCATACAGCTCCTGCTTGAATAATCAAATAATTTCTTGAAGTAGAAGCACATCAGGAGTCTTAAAAATGGCTTCTGCAAGCAGTCAGGAGCAATGATCTCCCATAAGTGAACAAGCAGTGTTTTCTCCCTTTCTTCTTCCCCAGGTGCTGCTCTTAAACTCAATAAGGCCAGCAGGTATTTATAACAGCACCATGCCACGCAGCCATTGAAATGCATACAGAGCATGAAAATTCAAAATACGAATCAGTTTGTGCAATACACTTTTATTTAGACTTTATTTTTTCAACCTTTGCAGTCATCTTGGAGTAATCATCATGTAAACAGTAGGATGGGATGGGATTACATTGAGTTTTATGTAAATGGCTCCAGAACACCTCAACGATTATGACAAGGCGTTATAAATAATTTTTCTCAATAATATATAGTTGCCATTTTCAGTATATTAAAGAGCTGCCGCTTATCTACGATTAGCTAGGAAGTAGTTTAAATTGTAACCTCCAAGAAACACATCTCCAGATTTGAAAGGCTTTCTAAGGTTCACTAGCTCCGTACTATCTGTCACAGGTGAACAATAAGACTACTTAGGTCAGAAGGGTTTTCTTTGTAACAGAGTTTTACTTGATCATTGCACAAAGCCCTATTATTTTCATTCCACCTTGGTATTTTGCAGAACTTCAAGTAAAGCTTCAGTTCTATTGTTCAAGTTTTTATCACCTGTATGAAATCAGTTTCCATCATTAAAGACAGATCAGATCAGAGATGGACACAGTAAGCAGTTATATCTTAAAGACAACCGTTTGAAGTAATCCTAGCTCATACTCTGCAATGCAGCAGAGCCAAATTACTCTTAACACCTTTGCTACTGTACATCCCCTCCTTGCTATTGTACCATTTGTATGGTAGAAAATGGAGATTACTTAAGCAGCCTCAGGCACATTCTTAAAACATTAATATCTGCAAGGCACCTCCTACTCCCTAGACAATCAGTTTGTGGACTGTTTTTCAGATATACAACCAACAAAAGCTTGCTAATGCCTAATCAAAAAAACCCTAGAAGATACCAAATACTTCAAAGATATACCTGAAACTTCTTTTTTTTTTTAAATAATGGGAGATTAACTGCAAATAGCACATAATTGAGTCAAATAATTTTCTTATTACTAGGATGTGTAATGCATAAATATATGAAAAATAAAGTTCACAGTTTTAAAACTAGAATTCAAGTTTGGCTAATAATTCTTAAATCTTATATTTATGTTAATGTCTAAATAGAACAGAGGCAGTATCATCAACCACAAGTACAGTTAAAATAGTATCACTCAAAGTTTATGAAAGAAGTAGCTTGATAGAAAATTCCTTTTGTAACCAATAAATATAGCCACCTGAGTGCGTTTCCACAGGCTTTTTTCACTTAGGGGGAATTCAAATCAACTGCTAAAACACATTTAGTAGCATTTTGAACATTAGCAGCAGCGGTGTAGCTGTGGGCTTCGCTTGTTCTGACTTTGTGAATTGCTAAAGAATGAAGCAGAACTCAGTGTGTGGTGCATTAAACTTCCTTTGCATTTAAGCTGGCCTCTTCGCAATCTCACAATTCGGCTTGAGGTCAAGCGACAGACATCAGCTGACACTTAACTGAGCAAACCCAATCAGTTTCACTTCATCAGGAATCTCAGTGCCATCACAGCCAGAGGCCTGCAATTACAAACAGAAATGTTTAATAAATCACGCTACAAAGGAGAATTCGACACCCAGGCTATAAATTTTCTTCATATCACCGAGTCATCAAACAGCTTACTAGAAGGAAAGCTTTCAAACTGCAAGGTCTACCTTCTGTCAGCATCAGCCAACTGCAACCTTAATTTTAGCACACTCTCTTAATCAATATTAAAAATTATGAACAAAATACTGGGAAGTGAACAATTAAAGATCAAAATTCTTTAATCCAAGCTTTCTGGACTGAAGCCAAATCTTCTTTCTCATGTGAGCATGCTGTTTTCACTCAGGAAGAGCAAATAATCTACATGGATAAAATCCGCTTTTTACTGTTGTGCTATAGATGCCTAATGTCTCACTAGTCCAGCTAGGAAGTCTGTTTGGAATATGAAGAGTACTAGTATTTGCAACAGGACGGTGTTTTCTGACAGTAAAATCTGTGACAGCACAAACTGGCACAAGTAATCAGTTTGCTTTTTGCAAACAATGATAACAATACAAAATCACCTCGATGAGGATTCAATTGTTACTTTAGTTCTGATTTTAAAAAAAATACAGACACTACAGGCAAAATATTCTTACATTTTGATTTTTAAATACAAAATTTGCTTCTTCGTCTGTGTGGCAGATAAATGAAAACAATAATATAATTGGATGCACATTGTGTAAAGGTAAATTACTTATGACAGATGTCTTCAGACTCTCTGGTATATCCCCAGGAAAAAAAACAAAAGTCAGAAAAGTTGTTTCACCCTATAAAAATGCCCTGGATACTTTTATGCATTAGTAGCCATTAAATACTTTAGCTGAACTGGTTTTTTTGCAGTATAAGGAAAAGAGCTCTCAGATTGTGCACAGAAGGTGTACTGACATTATTGAGTTTTCATGACTGCAAGTGTACTCACTTCATACTTGTGGAAGCACATCGGGCTACTCATTCAAATTTACTTTGATTAGACATATAAAACAGACGTCCTTTCTTCAAAAAGTACTTTACAGTTCTTATTCCACTGAAGCATCAAGTTAAAGATCACTGCAATTTCTTAAGATAGCTCAAAATTCACTAAATAGTGTCTCTGGAGTACCTATGTATCTAAACATTCTTAGTGTGATGCCATTGACTATACAATAAATCTAAGACAGATGTTTAGACAGCAAGAACATAGATCTGCTGCAAAAAGAGAAGCATCAGCTTTTAAACTGTATTGGGATAGTAAGTGCCACAGAAACAAAACAATTTGGCTTACATGTCCTTATTTCCACATCCCAAACACCATTCTCAAATGTGTGAGTTCTGCTGATTTTATTGGACCGTTGAGGAAAAAAAGAGTCCACATTATCTGGTCAGTTAAAATTACTCAAAGCTACACTACAAAACATAATTTTGAGTTGTTTTGAATATACACGGGAAGAACAATCCTAAATGAATACAATCATCAACTAGGTCACCCGCCCTCTAATAATGTCTATATAGGGGTCATCTGAAGCAGCTACTTTTATAAATGAAGCTGTGGTTGTGCAGACCTGCTAATCTAACAGACATTCAGTCTAGTCTTTTGTCATGGCTGAGTCACTCAGCATGGGGTATTTATGTAGCTAACCATTTAATAGCTTTAGAAGTGTAAAATTTTCAACTTTAGCAAGAAATAAACGAATACAACAAACAAATTCTGAATTAAGTTTCTGCAGTGTAAACATATTAATATTAAATTAGATCTAGCATGATATCAAAATCGACCAAAATTAGGACCCATGGTCCAAGACACAACATGAAGCACAGAAAACAGCCCCAGACCCAAACCCAGGGACACAAAGAGGTGAGGAGCATTCCACAGCAACGAAATACAGTGGGATTACAATATTGCAAGTGTGGATGGTCAGTTGGAGAGGGCAACCTGCATGCAAGTAAAATGGTGTCAAATGTTGGAATAGATGTGATTAGAGTAAAACGTTCATTAGCAGAGAACACTTCAGCCAGGGCAGATCTTTAGTATTTGGAGTGGAAAGGAGTTAACCTAATAATTACAGTTCTCTTTGCTTGTTTCTGCAAATTTTTCCCAGACTTTTCTCTCTGTAGTTTCTCACATAAACCTCCGACTTCCTCAGAATTCATGTGAACAAACCTCCTTCTCCCTGCAGAGTTATGGAGCTATGTGACTGTACATATCTGTAATGTCCTGTCAAAACCGGGGTTAGATTCTTTACTCTCACACATGACAATTTCAATCATCGTATCTCTCAACATCTATTGAGCAAAACAGCTGTAAATGAGATAAAATCCAGACTCTGTGTGAATACTGTAATAACTAGTTTGTTTCTTCTCTTCATGCTTTTACTTACCAGTTTAAAAGTCAATGTTTTCAAGGCTTTTGGATCATCTACTATCTTCTGTAAGTTAGCAGCAACTGTAAAATAAAGTATGAAAAACAATTATTTACAGGAAATTGTATTCAACATGACATCAAGCCTCATGTTGAATCTTCTACCTAGTTCTACACACACACATATCTGTAAATTACCACTCGAATCATTTAGTCACTCTGTAGATGTCATTTGAAAATCAGAGGGCAGTTGGGTCACCATAAACCCTGCCTCCTCTCTTTTGCATTCACTGATACTCTGTGACTCTGTGAACTGATTCAGGGGAAAACCTTCCCGAAAAACAAATGACAAAAAAACCCCCAACCAACCTACTGATTTGCAGATTAATCTACTCCACACAAAATTAGCAAGTATGCAAATTCAAGTGCAAAGTGAATGAGAGAATTGCACAATCAAGTATAAGCTGATGACTGTTGTGACTTAAATCCCATTTCTACTATAGCAAGGGCCAGCATCAGCACAAGTTTCTAGGATAAGGCTGAGTTCACTATCCTTGCAAACTTCTGTTTCTCCTGGTTTTATTTAAATGCTTCTGTCTCCTTTTTGGGCTGGCATTAGTACCCACACAAACTCCTGGTGACCTGTTACAGCTCAGTATCAAAAGAAAAATCCCCCAAAACCCCTGTCTGCTTTCAGCTTTGTTCACTAAAGTTGCTCCTCAGCTTTGCAGACCACATTACCTGCATTTGCAGCTAATGCAGACCACATCATTGAGAGACTGACTTATGAGCACAAGATGCCAACAGGACATCGGCATCAGACGAAGACTCTATACTTGGCAGAGCTGTTTGAACAAGAAATAAAACAAACACCAAAACAA
>VWYK01005416.1:1050-14355 GCA_013399775.1 Semnornis frantzii
TGATAGGACAAGAGGAAATGTCCTTAAGTTACACCAGGGGAGGTTCAGGTTGGAAAGAAACTTCTTGACTGAAAGCATTCAAAGACTGCAACAGGCTCTCCAGGGAGGGTCTGCCACCCTCAAGGAATTCAAAGACACAGAGGCACGATGCTGAGGGATATGGTTTAGCACCAGCCTTGGCAGAGTTAGAAAATGATTGGACTTGATGATCTGAAAGGTCTTTTCCAACTGAAATGATTCTATGTTTCTCCATTCCATGAATTATAGATTTAATCTGTGATTTTTATGACAGTTGAATGTAGACACTCTGAAGAAATGTATGGGAACAGTTCATTTTCTGGGTTGTTTAGTCCAGAGCAGAAGACTGAACAACACCTAAGAAATTTTGAGCAATTCCTTATTCAAAAATTCTTTTGTAGTTCCAGTTTTTGCCTAAAATTATTCATCATTTCAAATAGCAAAAGAATTATTTCTTTGTTTATTTGTTACTGTTGCAAATAATGGTAATTAATCCCCAATGTGTTTGGAGGTTTTCTTATATTTGAGAAGGATTTTACAAATCTCATTATTTATATATGGTGAAATACATAGTGAAAAGCTATTTCTGTGATCATTGTATTCTATTAATCTGTAAACAAAATTAATTCTCATTTATTTCTGTTCCACAGGAGTATTTTTTTAATGTTTTACAAAGTACTTCTCTTTTGTAAATCCTACCTGAGATTAAATTGTGGATGGTCATAGCTTATTTTTAGAACAATTTACTATGTTTTCTTTGCTCCAGGAAGAAAGATAGTGCTGTGTAGATTTGGATGAGGACACTGGGGTTTAGAGGGTGTAGGGGTTTAGAGGGTGTAATTGTAGATATGATCCACCAGATCATGAATCCCCGCTGGTTGAAGACATCAGAGAGAGTAGGTTTACATCAGTCTCAGTGACATGTTCATTTGAACATTTCATCCTCACAACTGAGAGCGCAGAACTAAAGGTATAGCAGATACTGTTTCTTACTATTTGGTGTTCCTCTTGCTTTGCATGACCGCTGATGATTTTTGTAAACTCACTGCACATGAAGTGGGATTGTATTTCAAATGAGTATTTTCACTGGCTAGTTTGGGAGGTATTAAAGATAATTTACATTTTAAAGTTTGATTGAAAATTTTGATTCGATTTACTCTCCTGCCTTCATTCACCCTTTACAGTCAAACATTTTGCACTCTGGTACTCTTAGGATTGTATCTTCTCCCATAACATGGTTTTGGCTTTGATTCCTGATACGATGCTGAAATGTCAGATTGTTTTCCTACATTTGGGCTAAACTCTAGTGAAAATAAAGTATTCCTTGTGTTTATAATATAAGACAAACAGTTGTTAGTGTTAAAAGCTCTGAACTGAAAACAGACAGAACCAGTGGAAGTACTCAATGGCCACCAGTGATCGTCTTTGCTTGCTGTCCCTTCCTCTGAGAACTTTTTCCTGCTGGGGATGGCTTGCAAAGCTTGACTATCAAAGGCTCCATATACTCAAGTATTTAGATCAAGTCCTAGATGAAGTCATTGTGCGCTGGCCACCAGAAGATGGAGCTTTACATGAATGGGTCTGTTGTTCCTGCATTCCAGGAAATTTGTTTGGTCAGTGTTTAAGAGTGCCTATTTACTGATGTCAAACTTAGCACCTTCCAAACTACATGAAAAAAAAAATTAACATTACATTTTAGATTTCCTATCCATTCTGACTCTTGCACTCGAATATGGCAACTGTATATACATATATATCATAGAGTGTCCTGTTCTGCAGCAAAGATATGCATCATGGGAATTCAAAGTAAGTTTGTTTTATCTAATAAGTTTCTTTTGGTTCATTAATGTTGTGCAAACAGTGTCACAAATCTTTTTCTATTTTGGCTATTGCAAGGACCTATTTCTGCAATGTAATTTATAGTAATTGGATTATTGAATGACTATAGCAAGAATTGAAGTAATAGATATAGGCAGAGTAATTTCATGCTTTTCAGATGAGATTATATTACATTTAGGATAGGTCACAAATGACTCCATGACTTCACCAAGTTTAATTAACTTTAATATCTAAGAAGAAAAAAAGAACCTTGCTAAATTGTCAATCCTTGTAACTTCGGTTGTTATTTTACAGTTATCTGGTTTTTATGCAAAAGATTTTATTTTTTTTTTTCCCATGTATTTTCACATTTTTTCAAAAATGTTATTCTGGGCTGTCCTTTCTGAAGTGAATGATCTGCTGGACTGACATTGATTCTTTGCCAACCTGCCAATCACTTTTCTATGTGGGTGGGGACTGATGTTGAAGTTTTGTCTGTATTTTGATGTTTTTTTCTGTGAAAGCCAATTAATATGTGGCTTAAGAGATCCGTAATAAAACTGAGTTGTAGGGTTAAAGACCAGGCTTTCTATTCATTCTCCTAATCCACGGAAAGTTGCTCAAAGGCAATGTGGTGCTTGTCACTGCTGTAGTACCAGTTACTGCCCTTCCTAATTTCTTTCCCTTGAAAATAACATATGCGTGCTGCTGAAGTTTGTATTTCACAGTTCTAATTTTGTGTCTTCTAGACTTCAGTGTCATTTGCTTAAATCACTAAAACAATGAAGGAAACCTCCTCCCAGTGCAGGAGAAGTCTGCAGAGATGCTCATTTTAAGCACAGCTTGGCTCCGTAGTGTAATGGCTATGCCATGCTGACAGAGGTTAGCCTACTTGTACTGAAATAGTTTTACTATCACAGTTAGCAGGCTGTTGTAAATAGAACTGATTTCAAGGCTGAGAGAAAGAGCAGAATGTAAAATCTATGGTACAGTATGCCATTTCACAAAGCCCTCATACCTTCAAAACAATGCATTTTGGTTGTGGGTGTTGAGCATCCAAACCCTGAGGTGACTGCCCAAGGCCCAGGAGCTCCATCTGAGGTCAGTCCAGCAATCTCCACCCCCAAATGAGCCATACTGGTACCAGCTCCCACCAACTTTTCTCCTGACTTGTTTGGGCTTCCTGGCTTGAACTCTTACCTGATGCTCAGCAGTCTGTGGCCAGGACCACCCTCACTGCCAGCTCACCTCCTTCTCAGGAGCACTCCTTCATCCTGCTGCTCTCTGACAGAGTGCCCACCATGTAGGAGCTGGCTGTAGCAGCTGACCACCTGGCACTGCCTCAGTGGTTGCCTGAGACTGCCTTCAATACTGTACCAGCTGGTGGTTTTTCTCAGGTAAGGTATAGAGCAGGGTAAATGGGAACCAAATGGTACTGGTTTGGTTTATACATATAGAAAAAATATGCAAAAAACACAAGTGAAGGAATGTTATTTTCTGCTCCAAATTGTGTTATGAATTTCAAAACAGTAAGAAAAGAAATGAAGGTTTATCACCAAAAGCTTTGTTAAATACATTGCCAGTCGAGTAATCTTTCAGGAGGCTTTTTGCTGCAACACTCCTCATGTTCGCTATTACAGACTAAACAAAATAATTCTGATTGTAATATTTTTTGTAACCTAATCGAACCATTTCAATTTTGCAGTGTGTTTCTTCTTGAATTTATGGACAGGTCATTGCCATTTTGGCAAGACAGATTTCTTATTTCTGGCTCCTCTGATAGGTGTCATGTTTCAACTGATAATGAGTCTGTAACTTCACTTGGCAGTTTGTTTAATGATCTGGTGGCTCTAATTTTTCCCTCTGGTAGGGATGTTAATGTACCTTATTGCAACCTGGAGTGTTGCCTCTTGTTCTGTCATTAAGAACAAATGAAATTAATTCTAATTTTCTTTCAAATCTGTAATAGTACATTATAAAATGGTTGTCAACTCAACCATTCAGAATTTACTTTCTAATATGTCTGTGTTGTCCAGTAAAGGGTTTGGTAAAATGACAGCAGGAGTGGGAGACCAGAAGTAAAATGAGGAGTAATATTTCATTGTTGTGTTTCCTTAAACAAGTGATATATCTGATTACAAATCTCCTATATTCCGGAGGAAACTTGACCAAAACCCAGGAAAAAAGCAACCTGTATGTTGTAGTTTTCCTCATTTAAGTAATGGAAATTAGTATTCACTGAAATTTGCAAATAATATAGCCTATTTGCTTTGGTCATTTCAGGTTATTTCTATAGATAATAACACTTTTAAAATTCACAAGCTCATCATGAAATAGATTTGGAGATGGAAAATGCAAATGAGAAAATTTAGGGCAAATATAGAGTAGTATTTGGTTTTCATGGGAGCCCAAATTTAGCAGCACAACTGAGGACAGTGCTATAGTGGATAATCTTTCTATTTGCAGCAAGAAACTAATTCTGAAACCTAAGAACCATAGAATGTTAGAATTGTTTCCATTTGAATAGATCTTTAAGATCATAGGGTTCAATGTCCAACTACCTTCCCAAGATGAACAGTGACTACAGTACCTGCTTACATGTTCTTTTCAGACTTCAGGTCTCTCTCATGGCTCAAGGCATCTACATTTGCACTGGACTGACAGATGTAGTAGACGTAGTGACAAAAGTAGGGAATTTTTGTATTTCATGCAGTTGTAGCATGTGACCGTCAGCTAGCAGGCCCGATGTCCCCACAAAGTCTCAGTATGTAGTAAAATGATTACTTTGTCTTACATGAAGGAGCTATACAGTGCTCATTTAAACATTAATTAATTATTTTGAAATCAGTTATGTGTAAGTATGGGGTTGTTCAGCCTGGAGAAGACTCCAGGAAGGTCTTACAACGGCCTTCAGCAGTATTCAAAAGGGCTGCCGGGAGGGCTGGACAGGAACTTTGTAAAAAGTCATGTAGTGACAGGACAAGGGGTAATGGCTTCAAACTGGAGGAAGTTAGACATTAGGAAAAAATTCTTCACCACGAGTGTGTGACAGTGGTAAGGTGTGACAAGGATTTTTTCCTAAATTAATATTGTTTATTAATTTTGATATTCAGGAGTCTCATTACTGGCCGCAATTTTAGTAATAGGTTCTTTGCAACAGTCATGAAAATTATTACATAGATGAGAACAGAGGTTCTAGAACACTTAAGAAACAACAGGCAAAATGCAACCAAGTTCTTGTGGTCGATTATACTGTTTGCTCACTAGAGGGACTCGAGAAGCTCCTTTCTGCTTAAGGCAGAAGGCATTTGGATTCACTTAGAGTTTTACAGAGTTTTGCTAAAGAGGCTTTTGAGTATTTACTCCCAAACTTATGTCTCCAGATTCCCAGGGTTAACTACAGTTTCCAGACAGTACCCAAACACTTGCAGGGAGTTCCGTCGATGCCTTCTTAGCAACTAAGCCTTCCAGTTCTTCCCAGGCTCTAACAAGGGTGATTGGAGAACGACAGATGATCTCTGACCTGATCCTGGTTCCTCTTGGACAATCTGTGTCCCTTCCAGGGCTCCTAGTCTTTGCAGAAGACTTGCAGGTGTGCGGTCTTGGCACAACATTGCGCTGTGTGCCTATTGCGTGAAGGCACATAAAGCTTATCTTCCAGTAAACTGAGACAAGACAGTTTCCAGGTATACCAACCCAAAGCATCAGGGCTTGTTATTACATAGCAGAGCTAACTTATAGCTTAGCAGAGCATGCCAGGATGCAACGACAGTGAGGCAGAAGCACAATAGGGCAGAACAACAGCAGAAGCGCATTAAGGCAGAGCATATTGTGTCTACCAGTTCATCACTTTTTATCAGTGTAGCCTGAGACTAATGTCTCTTTGGCCACAGATCAGCCAGTCAGAATGGCAGTTTACCAAACTTAACCATATTAGATAAAACCAGGGCTTGCTTTTACCCTTTTAGGGCAGAACACAAAGTGTATAAACACGTGAGGATACCCTGTTTGCAAGTTTAGAAGGAGAGAAGGAGGCTCGGAGGCACCAGGTCTTCCTTTCCTGCCCTTGCTTCCCGCAACAATAAGAGAGAGGGGGAGCAGCAAATGTGTCTGGACAGAGCGTGATGAGACACTGGAACAGAATGCCCAGAGAAATTGTGGAGGCTGCGACCCTGGAAGCATTCAAAACCAGGTTGGATGGGACCTTGAGCAATCTAGTAGGACCCTGCCCAGGACCAGGATCCCTGACCATGATAGGTGAGTTGGAACTAAATGGTCCCTTCCAACCCAAAACATTGTATGTTCTTTGAATAGTGTTTCCTGTAATTGATAATACAAATTTTATGCTGAGCATTTAAGTGCTTTTTATAACCTCCTGTGGCAAATGAAACTTGGTTGAATACTCAGACAAAGCATTTTTCTGTCTTCAGCTTGTCAGACTGATAAGGCTTCAGTGTTGAAATAAAGAGAATGTAAGAAACCAGCTGGAAGAAGTGAACACTTGAAGCTACTTCTCAGAGTTTTAGCAGTAACTGGCAAATAAAGGGATTATATCTCAATTTTGAAGGCTACACTTTCCATTAGCATGGCTCTGCAGTCATGGTATGGTTAAAAGCTGGAGTCTACGGCTAGCGCTGAGCATGTAAGGCATCTGTAGCACAAATTAGTGTCAACTGGTGGCTCTGGGATGACACTAAGTTGAGGATTTCAGGATTAGTGTCCCACATGTTGTGTGTTTAAAAAAACAAAACAAAACACAGTAAGGACTAGGGTTAAGTAGGTGCAGATATATTATATGCTTCTGAGGGAAGTTCTGTGATACTCCTCCAGTGAAGGTGATGAAAGACTGAGACTGCATTGAGCTGACCCTGCTTTTTCCCAAACTATTTACATTTTAATAGTGTTGTATGACCCTATTATCTATATTAAGCTTCAAATCAGATTAATGCTTTTCTCTTTTTCATGTTGTTCAGTATAAGACAGTAGACGTGGTCTCATTTGATTGGGAGCCAACAACTCTGCATTTTCAGCTCAGTGCGTGCATGTGTCTGTATATCCAAGCATTCCCTTCAACAGACCTTGTTCCTCAGTGATTCACTTTGTGCTTTTACATATGCTGAACTCAGTTTATGTCTGTCTGTCTCTTGCTTGCACTGAGGGGTTGTGAGTTCCCTGATATGCAAGAGTTATATTATGTCAGGATGCTCTTAGGCTCAGCTTTCTTATATTAAAGTTGTTTTCAGGCTTATTTGTAAATTCTGATATCTGAGTGTGCTTTCTTTGAGCCTACCAAGCATACGTTTAAATAGAATAGCACATCTGTGTGTTGTCCTTTTGAAGAAAGAGTATTATGTGATGCTACTGAACTATCAGGAATCATTGTACTAGCTTCTTTTCATCTTTTCTTAAACCAAGATGTAGCTAGTTAAAGCATTTTAAAAAGATGTATGTGTGCGCTGGAACGTAATTAGGGAAGTGGAAGAGGAAAGAGGTGAAGAAACATTTCTTTTTGGAAATAATGTGGACAAAATCAAACCACCATTGCTTAAAGGAAAAAAAAAA
The DNA here is from genome assembly GCA_013399775.1 of Semnornis frantzii. NCBI lineage: Eukaryota > Metazoa > Chordata > Aves > Piciformes > Ramphastidae > Semnornis > Semnornis frantzii. The sequence continues at coordinate 8,449 of VWYK01005416.1, forward strand.
TCACTCAGTCTTGCATTTTACTTTTCAGTTATATTGGAATTTTCTATATTAATGTGAGATGCACTGGTGTAATTCTGAAATGCGCCTTCTTTTAGCTGTGTTGAAGAACAAAGCTGAAGTTGTTAAATTCTTCTGTCATGTCAATAGTTGAATACTTTATAGTATCTATTGATTCCAGGAAGAATTGAGATTACTTCCCTTTAAGTGTGTAACAGAATGAGGTCTTTATATCAGAATGTTATGTGGAAAAGAAAAAAAAAAAAAAAGGTGCAAGATAAATGTTTCTTAGGATTTATTTCTCTTTAAGAATGACTTATTTCAGGGACTAATCAGTTAGCCGCTGTCGTCTTAAAATGCATGACTTATTTGAAATGTGGATCAGTCTCTCATTTTGAATCTTAATTCAGATTAACTGTAGGTTTGAGGATATGCAGTGGAGTTTCTTATTTAAGCTTCTAAAGATCAAAGAGTTGCTGTCTAGCTTCAGAGGGTGTTACTAAAAGCCTACAGAAACAATTGAAGCTGACTCAGTGTCTTTGGAATGAGATTCCTTAATGTGTATAACACAGTAGTTAACACATAATTAGAAGTGTTTTAAGGGATGGCACCAGTGCTTGTATTTTGTACTGTTTTGCGGAATAGTTGCAAGTTTTACTAACATAATTAGGCAACAACTACTGAAAGAGACAAAATAAAGGTTAGTAAGTAAAAATAGTTTCTTAGGGATAGACTCAGGCAACTGAAGCAAGATTTAACCTTTTTCTGCTTGTTTTTCTGTCCCTAGTGAGTTGCTGAGTAATTTCATATGCTGTAGGCTATCTGAAAGAAGCAGAGCATTTTTTAAGCTATGTTTCCCGGGAGCGGTTTTCATTCCATAATACACATAGCTGAGTTTGACATGATTAAATTGAGGAAATGTATATCCATAGATTAACTTTATCAGTCGTGTCATGGAATAGCAATAGGTTGATACTCACAACTCAGAGTCATTTGGGAACTGTGCTCTTGGTGGGGAGGATAAGACAAAGAAAAGATACTGTGAAAATGATAACATCTATTAAAGTAACATCTATAGAAGCCCAAGGTGTACTTTCTATTTAAATGTCTAGACACACAATTGTGACACTTTGTTAATCATGCAATCCTAATTTCAACAAAAATAGATCTGACTTAAGATGATATACATAGAGAACTGCTTCTGTTTCTCTGTCAGATAGTCCTCTGTTTAATAGTGCTTATTGCAAGCTTCCTTGGCCATGTGTTTCCTTGTGTCCTTACAGGACTCCGTGTGTACCATCAGGACTGTCCTCACTTTGACCATGTATGACTGCAGATACTTTACCCTGGAATAATTTAATTTCCAGTAATCCACATTACTTTGATAAAACATTGTGACTGCAGGCATTGTGATGGTTCATATGTGGGCTATGAAAGACATTATTTACGTGATTCCGTGAAATGACCCAAATGCAGAAATGTGTGGGGTGGATGCCAGGAGCTCCTTTATTTACTGGAACTGGTATGTGATGAAATGGCCTGCCACTGAAATGTGTGCAGCCTGTTTAAGGCAGTATCACTTAAATGTGGTCTTCTTAATGTCCAGCTCTGGAATCCTCAACTCAGAAAGGACACAGACCTGCTGGAGAATATATAGATAAGATGAGGGGCAATGGTTTTAAACTAGAGCAGGATAGATTTAGGTTGCACGTAAAGAGGAAGTTGTTTTCAGTGAGAATGGTAAAATACTGGAATAGGCTGCTCAGAGAGGAGATGGAGGCCCTGTCCCTGGAGACATTCCAGGTTAAACTGGTTGGGCGCAGAGCAAGGTGATCTAGTTAAAGATACCCCTACTAACTGCGGGTTGGACAAGATAACTTTCTAGGGTCCCTTTTAATCTGATGTGTTCTATTATTCTTAGTCACACGGAATTGGTGCAGCAGTGTGTTGAGCTTCAGCCTGCACACAGTGGAGGCAGTGATGGCTAGGCTGGGCAGTGCCAGGAAGATGTACATTTTCCACTGGAATGGAAGGGGCTTATAAAAGGAAACGTTTTGATTTTGCACTTTTCTTGCATCTTTCACTGAAACCCTGGTTAGTTGGTGTGTGCTATACTGAGATATGCACTGTTACATTCATGTGAACTGGTAGCATCCACTAGGATAAGCCTCTCTAGAGTGATATTAAACATGAAAGACTTAAAAAGAAAATTAAAGACAGAACAGATGTTAAACATCCTATCTTTTACTTAAGAAATCTCTATTTGTAAAATTGGATTTATAGCCCTCTGGAACTTCTGAACAAGATTGATGTGTGGAATAAATTTTTGGCTGCTTTTACAAATTTGTTTGGGTTTGGGTTTCTTTGGTTATTTTTGGTTTTTTTTAATGTCTGTATGGTTAACCATTGATGCTCTCCTCTCAAGGATTTTATAGGTCATACCAGAACATGTTTCTGAGCTACATTAACCATGGATATCTGATTAAAACATATCAGCACTGGGAAAAGTTTATGCACAATATGTGTAGTTTTGATTTAAGAGGAACTGAGTGAGTTGATATTTGTAAAAAGAGAATCAATACATTCGAGTCAGTGTGTCTCATACAGTTGAAAACTCCAGTATTCCTTGCATAGAAATGCTCCCAAATTATCTGAGATTATGCACATCCATTTTCTCAGACTGAACAGTACTAGCAGTCAGCTGCTTACCAGTTTTATGTGACTGAAAATCAAAAATTACTTTAGAAATGAAACCTGACAGTAGCTGTGCAAAGTTCATGCGCCTTTCCACTTGCAAGGAAGAGAGAGTGTTGTCTCGTTGGCAAGGCTCTATTCTTGGTACCTCAGAGAACTGTTAGCTGCTTTACTCAGCACAGGTTTATTTCTTAGCAAAAGCACATTTTACCAGAGACCTGTGATAGTGCTTGTACTGAAACCATGGCTAGTTTAAAACCTTAGAACGTCTCTGAGGTCAGCTAGATCTGTACTGGTTTTTGCTCGGAAGTTTCTGGTCTTCCTGAACCAAGACAGAAAGCTGCTGGCTCTCCTTTCCTTCTACACAGACAAGAAACAATGCTCTGTATGGGCAGGCTTTGTGTAATTCTTTCAAGGTTGTAAAACAATTAGATGTTTTGTGAAAAGGGTTTAGAAAGTACCTCCCGTGAGGGATTGCGGATGTGTCATGTTTTTGTACCCTTCTTCACATATTCAGGAAGACAGTACCTTTCTTACTCACTTCTCTGTCTCTTTTGTCCTTTTTATCAGAGTTTGTTTTTTGATTAGTGAACTGCCTTTCTGATGTTCCATAGACAGAAGAAAATAGTGTTCCAAGTAAGAGTCTTAATCAGCTTAAAATAGAAACATTTAAATTAATTCTTGAAGGGTCAGTCTTGCTTTTCCAAGAAGATGAAAAATATGACTGTTTCAATTCCTGTAATGCTGTATTATTGTGGCTGTCACTCAGGCTTTTCTTGCTAATCCAATGAAAGGCTAATGTGTTATGAGTAAGTACAATACTTCTGGCAATCCTTTAAGGCCATATTATGACTAAAAGTAAATTAGTTATGAAAATAATTCTAGTTTGTTTTTTATTAAAAAAAATACATTCTGTTTCAGTTAGAAACAACCCCCCAAAATCTTTGTCATGAAGAATGTTTTAAAGAGACTTTCTTTTATATTTAAATTAGGCTTGGAAGGAGAACATCACAATACTTTTTTTGGAGAATAGAGTAATAAAATATTAGTAAACAAAGTTCTTTAGTTAATATACATCTCAAAGGCTTAGGAGTTATTATTTAAATGCTTGTAATAAATGGATTTTTTGTATTGTTTAATAGTGATGAAATGGGAAAATGCACATTTTATAGAAGGTGATACATTCATGCTTGTAATGTTCATAAATATAACATTGATAACAATTTGCTTTTGACAATGTAGGCTGTTAAAAAGATGCATAACCTAATTCATGCCACTTCTAATTCTTAGAGAGATTGGACAAAAAAAGAAGCAGCAGTCATTCTTGTGATAGACAGAGGTCCTGTGTATCTGCTCAAGGCCTAAAAAGGGGAAAAAACATACAGAAAGATAATGTGTTACGAAGGAAAACTGATCCATCTCTCAAGTGCTACCTGGGAGAGATGGTTAATTTTGCTGGGGTTAGTGTTTCTCCTCCTGATTGTGGTGAATTCTCTTCATCCCTCCTAGCATGCTAGTGGGAAAGATCCTGCAGAATTGGTGTAGATACTCCCATTTGCTCAGAATCACTGTCAGGGTATGGATTTGTGGTCTTTAAGGTTTGTAAACAGAGGTATTCAGCATAAATCAGAAAGCCACTGTCACAACTTACAGAATCATACAATCATTGACAGGAAAGGTTGGAAGGGACCTCAAAGATCATCTAGTTCCAACCCTCTGCCATAGGCAGGGACACCTTCCACTAGAACAGGTCACTCAAGGCCTCATCCAACCTGGCCTTGAACACATCCAGGGAGGGAGCAGCCACAACCTCCCTGGGCAACCTGTGCCACAGCTTAACCTCCAAGGACAACAGGCACTTGTAATTATTCCAGCTGTTGATGGCTTGACAGAGCAACCCTTCAATTAATGCACATTAAAACGCTGCTTTGCAATATGTTCTTAATGGCAGGAACAACTTAGGGCATTTTTGGTGTAAATACCAGTGCTTTTTCACAAACCTTTTTATTTCTAAAGCTACTAAAGCTACTTCAGTTCATACAAGCAAGTAGGTTTTGAAGTTCATTGCAAGCTATCAAAAACTAAGCCTTTTCTAAAAACAATAAAACCAAAACAATTTTTTTTTTTAAATTAATTTCAATCCAAGTCTGTTAGGAGAATGACATGACAGACAAACAACTGTGTTCTGTCACTTCTTGTCAGTTTTCTTCCTTTTTCTTCCTGGAAGAGGGAGCCTGTGTCAGTTTAGAGAGGGCTGTTGTCAAATTTTCTTTGTTTAATTGTGAATTAAAACTAGCCAAGGTAGCTCCCTTGTTAACGCACATCAAACCTCATGCACATATTAAACCTTGAACTAGAAGAGAAAGTGTGGATGAATTTTTGTTTGTTCTGCATGACTAGGGCTGAATTTTGGGTTGATTTTCTTTGAGGATGGACAACTACAAAAGCACTTATCTTAAATAGTGTCTAAGAAGGACAGTTTGGTTTTGTTTATGTAGTTTCTATTAAACTCTTATTTCTGTAGAAGGAAAAGCACGTTTAGCAACATTCTGCAACTTAAATGCTTAATTTTCTTAAGGCTACAGTTTTATGAGAAAACATCATTTTTGCTAAGGAGCTCACAAGCACTACTCTGAGAAAAGGAGGCTGAGGGGAGACCTGGTTGTCTAAAACAACCCAAAAGAAGGTTGGAGCCAGGTGGATGTTGGTCTCTTCCCTGATAACAAATGATAGGATGAGAGGAAATGGCCTCAAGTTGCACAAGAAAAGTTTTAGGTCGGATCTTAGAAGAGACTTCTTAACTGAAAGGGCTCGCAGACATTAGAACAGGCTCCCCAGGTAGAAGGTTAAAGCTCCATCCCTGTAGGTGCTTTGTTTAAAAGCTGTAGAAATGTAGTGCTGAAGGACATGGTAGAGTTAGATAATGGTTGGACTTGATCTTAAAGGTCTTTTCTAACCAAAATTATTTCAGAATAGTCATTTGGATGTACTGAGTTGTGCTTTTAAAAAACTGCAAAATGATTTTGCTTGATGTATGTGGGACAAGCGTTTTACCGTTCAGTCCGTTTTAAAAGAAAATGCTTCTTAACATTTGTGCACATTCTTCTCTGTCTTTTTGCAGATATAGATGAAATCTTTGAAAAATGTTACATTTCTACCTGGCAACTTAAAAGAATCAGTATTGCCAAAGTTAGCTTGTTTGTTTGGGTTTTTTTG